>MU173080.1:58249-83437 GCA_016695475.1 Suillus decipiens | reverse complement strand
GCAACCTCCAGAAACTGCAAAATCTCTTTCCATTTCAGGTATTCAGCCATCGCCAAAGCACTGCCACTGGCGGCAGCCTGGGGCTAGCCCATAGGCTTCACACGGCCTATCGTTGGCTTGCCACTGGCAGTAGAAACACTGACAGTATGGCCTGGGCTGGCATGTGTAGAACATGGATATTTCAACATTGGTTGTATGTATTTATCAAGGGTAAAGTGACTGCAGTGTGTGCATCAGGGCCCCTAGAAGAATCAGAACTAACTCTCTCATGAGGCTCATGAAGGTACTCTGGTGACTCCTAAGGAATTGGGGGAGAGGGATGTCTCAGAGATGTGTTGTGTCCTACAGAAAAACTGGGTCTGATGGACCATGGGAATCACTAAAAAGGGCTGCCAAGGTGCTACATTGACTGGCTGATGACTGGTTGGCCCTCATTCTACTTTACATTTACTGGCCAGCCATGCTCTTACCATGTACTAATATATTATATATAGTGGACTATACAAGGCCAGCCAGCATGTATTCTACATGGACCAGCCAAGTACTGGCTGACCATGATTCTACAACCTTCCTTTTGGCACATCCAGTGTCATGGTTCTACATGAAAAATAACTGAAGGGTCTCTGCTAGATACCCTTGCCCCAGACCCCTGTGGGTTACCCCAACCCATCCTAATCCCTAGGTGGGGCAGTAAAAAAGGTTCTCTAACGTGCTAAGTTGTATATTTTATCGAAACTATTGTGAATTAGAGAAAGTTTGACGTACTTGGTCTCAAATCGCAGCGGAGGGTTTTCCTGATGAACTAAAATAAGATTCTATGTTCGCCAATACGGTCTACGAAAACTGTGAATTGCGGGTCCGCCATAGTCCGAATTGACGTTGTTGAAACTCGAGATGCGAATGCTATGCCATAATGTCGATGACCTTACCTACACTGAGATTCAATCACCCATACAAATCCATATGTTGCATTGCGTCGAAAAACGATCACTTGTATATTTTGGCCATTATAATTAGTTGGTATCGGCATAACTGAACGAGGTCATGGCAAAACCGACCTTGCGGTTGTCACGATCTAAAACAGTGTAGAAGCGCTGCATAAATGTGTAGCCAACAATAAAGTCAAGCCCTGAGCCAGTTGCCGTACTCAAACTTTTAATGATGAGATATATGCCATCTCTCTCAGCACCAGGAATCTTGAAGTTGAGAGAACGAGGCCAGATTTGGGCGTTAGGGATGAGATTGAAGACTCCCTGTGCAAAACGGTGAACAAGGGGTGTGAGGCTCGACAGAATTGACATACGTTGCCAATATAGAACTTCAACTCCCGGAGGGCATTGTACTGGCCAAGGGTAATACGGAGAAGACCGGTCCGTCGATCGATAGTAGCGCCGGTTGCAGTCCGGTACCTGCCATAGGCATCTATCGAACGCTAATTAGACAATTATTACTCGCTGTACCCTAAATACACACCAGAGGCAATGTAAATAAAGTTGCAGCCAGTATCAATCACACCAGCAGTGCGTAACAAGATGCCCGTGTCGCCGTAAGTGATTCTCTGATCGATACTCCAGTATTTCATTGCGCGGGGGGTGTTGGCGATATCACTGAAACGACACAATTACTACTGGATTGATCTAGGAGCTGAGATGGCTTACGTGTATACAATGTTACCAGTGCACTTGGTATAGTCAGGTTCGCCAAAGACGAGTTCTCCGGTGTCTCCATTCCCAGTGAGGGGCCGGAAAAAGATACCAACAATGTTCTGAGGAATGGCGCCTGCAGTAACCAGCCATTCAGTAAAAGTTGGATACGTGGCATCCGGGTCATTTGCCAGGGTGTTGACTGTCAAATCTTGAGGCCCGATGCCAAAAACACCGTCGATACCGCTATAGCCTCTAAAGTTTCTCACAGCAGAAGCAACAGCGAGTTCGTAGTTGGGGATGGTGAGCCCATCACCGAGAGTGACGGTATCGACGAAGAGAGTTCCTGTAGATAATTGTAGATATTTTCAACTTATTGTATTGTTGTATATCATACCAGAGAAGGAGATTGTAGTGGGAAACCCCCTACCACCGTAGGATACCCCCACACCCTGTCCGGTGTTGACGCCGGTTTCGGTGTATGGAGTGCGGGCGCCAATCCATGTGACCGCGCTACCGGAGTCGACAGCCAAGTTGTCTTCAACAATAAATTAGCAGCCGCATGTTTTCTGACTGTTGAACTAACAGGTTGTGGGAGGGTTGCCAACGTCAAGTGCTACGGTGTATCTACCCGAAGAGATGAATGTCGTAGGAATGCTTAACGCACGTCGGCTATGCGTATTGTAGTCCCTGAAGGCCGCCACACGAGCTTTATCGTGTTGCACGAGGTCAATAGTGCCATTGGAGAAGTTCAGTCTCCTAGTAAGGGGGATAATGATGGAAGAATTGCGAACTTCAGTGGGCGATCCCGTGATTGACAAAGCCAGGAGAAGTATCAAGAAGGATACAGTGAGGAACATGACTTATTGAACGTAATATCATACTCAGTAGCCCATTATATACTTCAAGTTATGTGCCAGCGAACGCGATAACCGTGGCACGCACTATATTGAAACGTCCGCCTCGAAAAAGCAATGATAGGGTAGCTCCGATCCGAGTTACGACATGAGTGCAAGGATTCGACCTCATTGTATACAGTATAACCAAAACGTCATGCAACAGCCTCTCAACGCCACACCCGAAACGTCACTCGCATACGCAGGGCAACAGGAGCCATTGAGTGGAAGAAGGAAAGGAAAGAAACCCTCGTTGCAGAGACCCGGTACAGAAGGATCTCTCAGCAACACGTCGCGCTGGTTCCAACTTACCTTTCACTTTTCACTCCGCGCTCCAATCACTCCCCTGGTACAAAGAACGCCTCCGCGTTCCGAGTACATATAAGTCCCATAACACCCGAAAAGCCTTATACACACGATCAGAAGTAAAACGGCGCTGTGGAGTAGTAGACTCGTGCATCTAAAACAGCCGGCGGGAATGGCGGACCTAGGCGATAAAGTGTGGTAAGAGACGGTTTGCTGTTGATCCTGGCAGGTGGCAGAAATTTCAATACAGTTCGCCTGTTTATTAATGGTTCAAATATTGGTGAACTGAACTCACGTTCATTTCCATAGAGATGCCACCCATCATGGATACACTGTCCAGGTTAGTGTAGCAAGCATTGCTGAGCGCTGAGGAGAGCGGTTGCAATGTGACTGGGAGAACCCTGGTTTCGTCAAGCCACGTAAAATCTTCACCCGTTACGTCACATCAATCATGATGATGATGGTCATTGTTTCAGAGTGCCAGCCCCGGTTGGAATATTCTGTGTATCAGGAGTCACTGCAGAAACGACAATTTGATATGATAGGTCTGACACAACCGACGGCGGTACAGGTGGCAAATCCCGAGGTAACAGTGCAGAAATGAGATACCCGCTAGGGCAGCTACTAGTGGGTTTTAATATTGTTTTTTTTGGCAAACAGTCTGGTCATTTTCTCGTTTCCGCAGTGATTCTTCCGTGTGTGTCAAAGGCTGATCCTGTGTTGTGGAGATGCACATTGCATCCTGAGTTTCAGCTCCATTAATTCTGGGATGAGTGGGTTTTCACTGGAAGCTTGAAGGATGCCACGCGTTTTCTTGTGCCAGATTTATAAATTTGAATATTGTGTTCTGGTTCTTCAGACGGCGAATACCGTGCACAGTAGACATAACCACACATGATTGGATCTCCTTGTTGCTGCCGGGTTCTTGTATTCCACAGTTTCGTTGTACCACTGGTTACTAGTACTTTACCATCAGGAGAAAAGTCCAGCGATCGGATTCAATCGGAATTGGGTCGGGTGAAGTTTCTCCGTGAACCTCTTCGTCTTTATCACCGGCGACCGCTTGCTATCAATCTCGTGATATTACCAATCTCAGCACCATATTGCAATCCCTTACCATCTTCTTTAACACAACACCTGTTTACAGACGAAATTTTTATGACCTTTCCCGCAGGAGTGTAGTGACTGGGATGAGCTGTCACATTTTACTGGAGGCAGATGGCTTTGGGGGCTGTCGAAGTAGACTTTTGAGGGGGTGTCTTACTCTAAGCTGTAGAGGTGCGCGTATTGTCCGTTTTATGGTGCCTCGTTTTATTAGGCGCCCAGCTACACACCATCATTGTTATGGCAAGAATGTACCCTATCAATGCCATACTCGCCGTCCTCGACACTGTAGGCCACCAGCGCCTCTGTAGTGCATACATGCGTCCGAATCTTTCTTCAAAGCCTCTAGAACGTATCCCATCCCATTTAATTGAACAGTCGGTGCTTCCCAGCGCTCGAATTTGACTATCTATCCTACATGACTCCATAAATATCGTTATTTCGTATCGAGCAACTACTCCAGCACATCACCATGTTACTCTTCAAGCACATGCTTACCGCAAAAGTCTATCATCCTTCACCACACAACTACCAGTGCGACGCGGTCGATAACCTCCGGCGAGCCCTCACTGCAGATGCTACTTAGACACGCGTTCAGAAGTATTTAGGAATGTTATCTACCGTGGAATCAATAGTCCCTATGCCTGGCTGCCAAGAAGCAAGTGAGATTAACGCCAGTTCTTATACTAAAGCTCTCATCCCGATTATAATGTACCAGGCGTTGCATGATCTATTTACAGATTCGTGTTATTCTCGCGCACTGTCATGTGCTGTCTCCTTCGTGAATGACAATTGGTGCACACTAAGTCACATGGGAACGACACGATGGATGGAATCTAGGCTGCAGCTCAGTTTATTTACCGCTACGTATTCTGCGGTTGCCCTGCATTCCAGCGGAAGTGTTGAGCACAGTCGAGGTGGATTGACAACTTCGTCTAACTGCTTCCTAGGGTTGACTCTCACTGCCTCGGAATGTTCAACCTGGAGATGGGTGGTATGTATTTTTTCACCGATCGTATGCTGCTCTCACTTTTCCGATAGTTTTGGTCTACGTATATTACCGATGACTGACTATGAATATTCTTGGCATGATGTGCACTGTTTGGACTTGTGTGCCAGCAGTGATCGAGCGGTCGATACCCCATTGTTTTGGCGAGCAAAATGGCCCTGCAACAGCGAGCATGTTCATAGTCTGGTTACGACTTTCAAGTTAGTGGCAAACCAGCCAGATTAAACATGACCCAGTCATCAAACACAGGTGCTTTAATTTACAGCTTGAATGCTCACAACAAATACGGTGCAAAGCCCCATCATTCGACTTCTATCCAACAACCATATAATATTATACATCAAATGACATGACGAGAAACGCTAGCATCCAGCATGCAATAAGGATTATCCAATAAACATATAGTGTCAATGATACAAAGCAAATATACAAGTATACGATAGAACGATATGGGTGTCACTGCAACATTAATTGTGTTCTATGTTTAGTTGCTGTACTTTGATTAAAAATGCGAGACTGCTTGGCAAGCATCCATACAGAGAGTTCAAAGTACTTCAGGATACTTTTGCTGTCAATGCCAGACACTCTGTAAGAAGGCCAATCAAAATGTACTAGATGCAAATTACTCGCGCAGTGCAGGCTTGACGACAAAAGGTGCAATGCCTGGTTGATACAGAGTCAACTCGGTATGTATGAGTAGTACGAGGGTCGGACTTGCCCGTCGTGCGTCGTCACGTCACGCTTTGAAAGGAGTCTTTCAATTGATCGCGGCCGAATTCTTCATGCTTCAATCCAACTTTCGTCGCGCCCTGATTCTACGTTTCGCCCCACAAAGACTCACTTCATTTTCATCATTTTGTTCCACCTCATGCTCTCTCTCTCAAAGCCAGACAAGCCCACACAGAAAAACACGAGGCAGTAAACCCACCCACATCCAGGAACCTGCTCGACGCGTATTTCGATCCCGCGTCAATGGTCTTCTGCGCTCTATAGACAGTCGTATTCTTGCAAGGGGTCCTGATTATATAGAAGCCTTTATCAATGACAAAATTTCTGCGGCGAAACTCAACAATGTATACCGGTCGACTATGTTTAACCGACTCATCCGTTTCTTGCTTGAAAGGGACCTTTTCAAGCTCGCTATCTCGGTGTACAAGAGAATGCTCCAAGAGCAATTCTTGCCCAGTCGTGACATCAGCTTGAAAGTAACAGCTATGACCGAAATCGTAGATGATATGGCCGACGCTTTTGTCACTATCCGCGACGTTGATCTCTCTGCGTCCGGGGGTGTGGTTAGTGTCATGGTAGCGGCGTGTATGCGTGCGGGGCAAATGACCACTGCAGAAAGTTGGCTCAAGAAGTATGAGAGCGACTGCATGGAGCAGGGCGTTGCCCCTGATGCCGCTCCTTACGCGGGCATACTGGAGACATTGCAGGAAATTCAACCCGAAAACTCCGAGGCCGTTCAGGCCACGCTGTACCGCATGCGCTCAGAGGGTGTCACGCCTGATATATCAATTTTCAATGCACTTATTCGATCCAGCCTCGCTCGCCGCGAATACACCGAGGCTTTTGGGCTTTATCATGCAATCATGACCAACCGTTCTGCTTCCCTCTTACCCAGCGACCTCACTTTCAAGAAGCTATTCCGTGCATCCAAAATTTTGGGTCATAAACGTTCACGGAAACATAAGCGACCGGACAATGCTGTTCCTCCGCGCCAGTTGTTTCGGGATATGGTCCAGTGCCATCTTCTGCGCACCGGGAATACCCCCCTGGCACATTCTAACATAGTTTCAGTTTCATGTCTACACCTCGCACTGCAGACGTTTATGGTTCTCGAAGATTACCCCGCTGCTCTCATGATGCTCCGCGCATTTGACTATTTTGGGTTCCAGCCGAACCTACAGACATATTTGATCGTCATCACTAGTCTTGCATTACGAATGAAGCACGAGCTGGGACATGTCCCCGGGGCTGGACTGTACCGCTTTGCAGATTTCGTCATGCACATGAAACCTGGGGAGCCCCCAGACATTGACGTGCTGGAGTGGAGGATTCAACATGGGGAACCTACAGTGAAACTATCTGGTCCCGCCTGCGTTGGCCCTGAAACAGTCACACACCTCCTCACCCTCGGGGAGTCAAATTCTTCATCCCGGTCTGCGATCGCTCATGCAGGTCGCAAGCGATTGCCCACATCTACTATCCCAACTGTCGACATGCTCTTAGGAGTTACGCCTGTCCCACCATTCCAGGAACTTTCGCTCGCACCGCTCGCTCGACTGTTGAGAAAAATGATGTTTGTAAACCTTTTTAGGAAAGCTGCGGGCGGTAAAAGAGAGGTCTGGGATTGGAAAGTGGCAGTGGGTCCTATTTTGTTGGGGGCGAAAGAGGAGATGTGGCGCGACTTTGATCCTCCTCTGGCATCACGATCAGCAGCAAAGCGAAAGCAGAGAGGACATATTGGAGCTAAGAAGGGGTCGTTGCCGTCGTCGGCCTCGAGGGTCAGAAAGATGGTTAAACAATCAAACCCTTCAGTTAACCATGAATCATGATAGAACTCGATATCTGAGATGTGAATGCTTATAATCACGTGATTCAAGTAAAATTCGCGTACGGATATGGGCCATTGACGCGGCGGGCACAGCATGCCTCAAAGCAAATCGGAACGCCCTCATAAACGTGCAAAACTTGAGCAAACCTCACGGAACGCGTATAAATTCTTGAATGCGATCGATATCAGACGAGCTCTGCAGAATTAAGACCAGAATGCTCAAATAGAAAGTGCATAATAAGCGTAGGCTTTTGATCGTCGCTGCGAAGAATATCCACCCGGTCATGTAGCCCTGTCTGCATTGCGCTCGACTCTGTCTGTCAAGTCAGGAGAGGCCATTGCTCCTCAAGATGAGAGACTTTTGCTTGTCGTGCAGTAGATGGAGAGTTCGCCAGGTGCTCATGATATTTTTGAGATATGGGAGGGTACGAACCAAGTGTGTGCGTTCTAATTTTTCTCTTTCAGTGCTTTGACGTTGCCATGCACTAGTCGTCCAGTTTATCACTCCTTGTGTCTCTGCTGTCTTCGGTCCTTACTCTGCTGTCCTCTCATTTTCCGTACCACTTGCATGGGATTCCGATCATCAAAACGCTCCTGTCGCCAAAATGGATGCGCAAAATTACATCTTATATCTCTGGTTCCAATGAGCATATTCTTGTCTCATTTAAATTGTTAAACACTATTTCTCATTTTGGAGGTGGGAGGGAACGGAAGGCACTTTTTGAAGTGCTTCCATGGGACATGAAGGTGCGTTTGCTTCTATGCGATGGTAGACACTAGCTTAAAAAAACTTGAGACGTTGGAAAAAGTATAACACGAGGAGGAAAGGGAAAGGAGACGCAGAGGATGTGCTCGCAAGACCTGGTGTGTCTTCACGACATCTATAGACCGTGACCTATCTTGATCTCATCAATCAGATATCCGCACGTATTACGTCTTCTTTATTCTCTCCTTTGTCGACCCCGAAACCTCCTCACTGGTGAAGACGACTTTCCTCGAGCAACAGAGAGACATATTTCTGTTTGTCTTCAAAGGCCTTTTTCAAGATTCATATCTGATCATTCGGAAAGTTCTTGAAGTATGCTGGGTTGGGCTGTGGTCCGACCCAAAAGTGAAACGAGCCGTGAAAATTGGACTTTTCGCTGAAGTCACGATTGGACATGTGAGTGATCCTTGATATAGAAAGAAAGTAAATTAATATATGGAATGGCTCCTGAAATTGTACGAGCGCGCCGTCGCTGAAAATGCGGACGGTGACCATATTCTGGCAGATCTTGTGCACCATTTTCCCCTCGCTATCTGTACACGACCAGGACTGGGCATTTGTTTCAAAAACAGAGGATGGTACTCTCGTGATATTGATGTTGATGCCGTCAACGAGCCGAAGAAGGGCGGGAAAATATATAACAAGATCTTGAGTAACATACTGAGGAGCCTCAAGGTCAATGAAGACGCCAGGCAACAGGAACTTGCGTTGAAAATTCTGGTGGCATGTCTAGAATTGGTCGCTGGGTATGCAGCTTCGCTAATGGAGGGTCTTCGTTGATGTTCGCTATTCTAGATGCTGGCCTGCCGTAGGACTGACACTGGAGCCCCGTCTATCATCGAATTGGATAGCTAATATCGCGTTCTTTGGACTTGTCATCTCCAGTTTCATCATTCCTCATCTTTGGGAACAATATTCATCAACCCGATCCATCACCGCTCTTAACCATCCTCGAGAGCTTCCTTCCTTCCGTCGGTACCAAAATGCATTTCTCCAAAGGACTGCAGTCTACATTCCACCTTGTGCAACATTGTACAGCGCTAGCATTAGCCAGGTGCTTGACCAAGCTCTCACATGCCAGCCTTCACACGTCATTTCACTCATATGCATATACGGCGGGACCATCTCTTGCTCAGATAAAAATCTGCTGAGCATCTTCCATTTATATGAGGCTGAAAAGTTGACGCCTATATTGTCTATTTTCGCCAAGTGGTCACCTTCCCCTGATATATCTATTTCAAGCCAGCTTGATGCAGTACAAAACATCGATCCTATACGCATGTTGAGAACCTGTCATGTGTTCCCAATATGGAGACGTATGTCAGACGGACAGGAAGGCGAGAAAGTCGGGCTGGATGAACAGGTTTACGATCCATCTTTGCTCGTTGCCCAAATGCTTGCACATCATCCTCCAGCTTCGTCGCTGGAATGGGTACAGACATTCCGATCGAACGTTTTTAGTTTGCTTGTCCGCTGTTTGTCTGCAAAAGATGCACAGATTCGTGAAGCCTCGTTCGGCTTGTTGGCAAGGGTGTGGAAATCTGTGCAGGTTAGTGTATTATCTTGTTATAAGGCGTTAGGACGCTCACCTCTTGTCAGCTTTCAGATATGCAAGAGAAGCAGCACGCGTTGTACATCTTTAACCTCCTGAAGAACCTTATCAAGCCATCATCCGATGGTCCTTCCTTACAGTTACCTTCATTCGCATCATTGATTCTATCTCATGTTCTTCGTGGAGTGTTTTATCCTTCCAATTGGGATCATGATGAAAATGAAGATGGGACATGGAATATTGATTCTGTGTTGCTGTCGAGTGGTCTTACATCGATGTAGTTAGTAGTCTTACAATATCGTTAAGACATCACGTGATTCTGCCATCTGCCAGTTCTGCCGGCAGGACTACCTCGAAATATTTCTGCCCACAGCACTAAGGTCCATGGACTGAACCATGGATGAACCTGACCAGTCAGTCTTGAACCACGACCATGGCAGCACTATTGCCATTACCAAACAAAAATTGTAATTTCAGTATTGTCATACCGACCTACGTGAATTTCAGTGGTGATAGTAGGTGCCAACATTTGTTATTTGCTACGGTCATAGTACAAAGAAGATTCACAAATATTGACTTCTGCCCGAGGCCCTCGACCTACCCGGCTGGCAATTGCCATTGGCGGAATGGCAGACTTCTGCCCACAACACTAGTGCCACGATTATCGCGTTCGCTGGCACATAACTTGAAGTATATAAGGAGCTACTGAGTATGATATTATGACCAATAAGCCATGTTCCTCACTGTATCCTTCTTGATACGTCTCTTGGCTCTGTCAATCACGGGATCGCCCGCTGAAGTTCGTGGCAATTCTCCCATCATCCTCCCCCTTACTAGGAGACTGAACTTCTCCAATGGTACTGTTGACCTCGTGCAACACGATAAAGCTCGTGTGGCGGCCTTCAGGGACTATAATACGCATAGCCGACGTGCTGAAAGCATTCCTACGACATTCACCTCTTCGGATAGATACGCCGTGGCACTTGACGTTGGCAGCCCCCCCACAACCTGTTAGTTCAACACTCAGAAAACATACGGCTGCTAATTTATTACTGAAGACACCTTGGTTGTCGACTCCGGTAGCGCGGTCACATGGATTGGCGCCCGCACTCCATACGACGAAACCGGCGTTATAAACACCGGACAGGCTGTGAGGGGATCCTACAGTGGTACCAGTGTGGGGTCTCCTGCAATCTTCTTCTCTGGTATGACATACAACAATAGCATAAGTTGAAAATATCTACAATTATTTACAGGGACTTTCTTCGTCGATACCGTCACTCTTGGTGGTGGGCTCACCATCCCCAACTACGAACTCGCTGTTGCTTCTGAGACCAACTTCAGAGGCTACGATGTCGACGGTGTCCTTGGCATCGGGCCTCAAGATTTGACGGCCAACACCCTGATAGATGACCCAAATCTCACGTATTACACTATTACTGGCTGGCTGGTTTCCGTAGGTGCCATTCCTCAGAACATTGTTGGTATCTTTTTCCGGCCCCTCGCTGGGTATGGAGACACCGGAGAGCTCGCCTTTGGTCAACCTGACTATTCCAAGTGCATTGGTAGCATTGTATACACGTAAGCTACCTCACCTCCTAGATCAATCCAGACTCTTAGTAATCATGTTGTTTCAGTGATATCACCAACACCTCCCCCTCAAAGAAATACTGGGGTATCGATCAAAGAATCACTTACGGTGACACGGACATCTTGTCACACACTGCTGGTGTTATCGATACTGGCTGCGACTTTATTTACATTGCCTCTGGTGTGTATCTAGGGTACAGCGAGTAATAATTGTCTAATCAGCGTTCGATAGATGCCTATGGTAGGTACCGGGCTGCAACAGGCGCTACTATCGATCGACGGACCGGTCTTCTTCGTATTGCCCCTGACCAGTACGATAATCTACGGGTGTTGAAATTCTATATTGGCAACGTATGTCAATTCTGTCAGCCATTACACCCCTTGTTTACCGTTTCTCACAGGGAGTCTTCAATCTCATCCCTAACGCTCAAATATGGCCTCGTTCTCTCAACTACAAGATTGCTGGTGCTGAGAGAGATGGCATATATCTCATCATTAAAAGCCTGAGGGCGGAAACTGGCGCAGGGCTTGACTTTATTGCTGGCTACACATTTATGCAGCGCTTCTACACTGTTTTAGATCGCGACAACCGCAAGGTCGGTTTTGCCACGACCTCGTTCAGTTATGCCGATACCAACTAATATGTAATGGCCAAAATATACAAGTGATCGTTTTTCGACGCAATGCAACATATGGATTTGTATGGGTGGTTGAATCGCAGTGTAGGTAAATTTATCGACGTTATGGCATAGCATTCGCATCTCGAGTTTCAACAACGTCAATTCGGACTATGGCGGACCCGCAATTCACAGCCTTCGTAGACCGTATTGGCGAACATAGAATCTTATTTCAGTTCATCAGTAAAACCCTCCGCTGCGATTTTAGACCAAGTACGTCAAACTTTCTCTAATTCACAATAGTTTCGATAAAATATACAACTTAGCACGTTAGAGAACATTTTTTACTGCCCAACCTAGGGATTAGCATGGGTTGGGGTAACCCACAGGGGTCTGGGGTAAGGGTATCTAGCAGACCCTTCAGTTATTTTTCATGTAAAACCATGACACTGGATGTGCCAAAAGGAAGGTTGTAGAATCATGGTCAGCCAGTACTTGGCTGGTCCATGTAGAATACATGCTGGCTGGCCTTGTATAGTCCACTATATATAATATATTAGTACATGGTAAGAGCATGGCTGTCCAGTGAATGTAAAGTAAAATCAGGGCCAGCCAGTCCATGTAGAATACATGCTGGCCAGCCTTGTATAGTCCACTATATATAATGTATTAGTACATGGTAAAAGCATGGCTGGCCAGTAAATGTAAAGTAGAATCAGGGCCAACCAGTCATCAGCCAGTCCATGTAGCACCCTTGGCAGCCCTTTCACATACTGCAGTCACTTTACCCATGATAAATACATACAGCTAATTTTGAAAGATCCATGTTCTACACATGCCAGCTAACATGGGCCCATCAATGTATTGTTGTGATAAATACAGGTGGGCCCATGTCAAGGGTATATGTGATACCAACAGGTGGGCCCATAGTGTGTGGTATAGTAGATAAGTGTACACTTTCCTATTGCCTTTGGTAGGTAATATATGGTAGGTAGGGTATGAAATATATACCTGATATGAACAGGTGGGCCCATCAATGTATTATTGTGTTAAATACAGGTGGGCTGATGTCAAGTGTGTATATGAGACAAACAGGTGGGCCCACCACAAGTGTGTATATGAGACAAACAGGTGGGCCCACTGCAAGTGTGTACATGAGACAAACAAGTGGGCCCACCACAAGTGTGTATATGAGACAAACAGGTGGGCCCACTGCAAGTGTGTATATGAGATAAACAGGCGGGCCCACTGTTGGAATAGCAAGCACGCGCTCGCAGTCGAGGCGTGTCATTTGTTTCGCTCATTATGTTTCGGCAAACTCGTATGTTTCTATTGTCCGCTCTTGTTAATTACTTTTCTATTGTACTTACAGAATCCATTGATCTCATGGGCCAGCACCCTATATCCTTTGTTTCGAGTCTCAGATACTTATTCATTTGCACAAGAGCACTTAGTCTATTTAATTAGCTATGGACTCAGACTGCCACCTCAGATGTTTGCCTTCGCGCACACGACTGAGGTGAGATACTTTACAATTCCCGTTTGTTTACCTTTACTTACTTCAAGCAGAGTGTCTGTTTGTTCCAGGTGAATACAAAGATGTTTGCCTTCGCGTGCACAACTGAGAGTGTCTGTTTGTTCCAGACCCGCGCGAACTTGTATTAATCCTTTTACCCACCACAAGTGTGTATTTGATACAAACAGTGGGCTCATGGTATGTAGTGTAGTAGATAAGTACATCAATCAAGATATGGCCAAAATCAAAACATTGGTCAAGATGTGACCGAAACAGTTGAGATGTGGTCAAAATCAAAAACATTGGTCAAGATGTGACCAAAACAGCCAAGATATGGCCAAAATCAAAAACATGTGACTGAAATCCAAAACATCAGTGATAATGAAATTGGTCAAGAAATGACTGAAATGGCTGAGATATGATCAAAATCAAAAACATCATTCAAGATCTGACCGAAACAGCTGAGATATGGCCAAAATCAAAAATATCTGATCCAAGACACTCATCCAATCCATATCTGATCTGAGACAGGCCCAGAGAGTTTCATAGAACAAAATGTTTTGTTAATTAAAGGTGGAGATGCTGAGCATGATCTAACAGTAGAACATTTGTTCCAATGAGAATGCCCAGAGCCAGTATCATCCAAGGAAGACGGCAGGTGAAGACTCTGCAATTGCTACAGAACATACATTGCACAACATACATTGTATACCATAAAATGCAAAAATGCATGATGTACATGTCAAAGGCATGACATATAACATAAATCATACATTCCACAGTGCATATTGCAAAAGGAGAAAAAATACAGTGTACAAATTAAAAGGGGTAGTAAGAAAAGGAAAGGAAAAAATTCAAAAGAATCAGCAACTGGAGGCAATAAGAAAAGGTAGAAAAAACACACCTTTGTGCCAAAGTCTTTGTTAGCACAATTACATTCTGCATGAGCAAGATGGTTGTAGATGCAGGAAAGTTCAGATTGATTAAGGATGGAGATGTTCCAGGTGCCACTGGGTTGAGGAATAGCTTGATGCCAGGCACAGTGCTGTTCCTCCTGATAGGTTAAAAGGGCATGCATCTCTAAAGGATCATCTGAGGCCCAATAATTGCAGACCATGAGTGCACTAAAGAAGTCAGCAAGCATTATCATGGATGATTTTTCCCAACCCCACTGCTCAAGTGAGTCAATATAACAAGGTATGGCATGGGCAAAGTCTGAAGGTTCAAGGAGATGATCTGCTATAACACTGGATGCTGGCTTGGCAGCACTTGCAGTAGTCCAGGCAGTGAAACTGTCTGCAGTTCACATGGGAACCAGGCTGTCATCATCTGCAGTATGTGAGTTTTGCTTCACATTGGCAAAGCCTTTGTTAGTCCAATAAAAAAGCTCAACTAAAAGAGTGTTGTTGATTTTTCTCAAGGCAAAGTCAGAGACAAGAACATTATGTGCTGAACATTTGGGGTGAGGATGGTCAGGGATGGGAATATAGTGGATGCAGTTCTTCTTGCAATCTTCTTCAGCAAGGGCTACTTTGTGAGTTTCCTGAGTGGCAAGACACTGTGCTTCATCTTCTGCAAGCAAATGATGCTGGTTAGTGGCCTGTAAGAAGCACTAAGGCTCCAGCTGCGAGTTTTCATAGGGTGTGGGACCTGCTAAGATAAGAGCATGCTGAATAGTTAGACAAGTCATTAGTGATAGTTACATGATGATGAGAGCTATAATTCTGAGATGAAAGATGATAGACTGATACTGATAATAACAAGTGTGATACAAGATGAGACTGGACTGTGATACTGGACTGTGAGACTGATCTGATTGCCTCTAGATTGCCTGTAGAAACAAGTGTACATGAACTATTTTATATTGTGAATGCTAAGGGTCCTCAGGTATGGAAAGGCTGAATGATTAGGTGAAACAGAGGCTAAAGGGAGTGGCATTGGACCTGGCAGGGTAGAGTAGAGAAGTGGTAGACAAAGAGTATGAGAATTTGAATGAGTGGCACAGGTAGGGGTATGGTATTTGACAGAGTTAACAAAAGTTTTGCTTGTTTTTGACAGAATCCAGACAATTAAGTGATGAGAGGATGATGGAGACAAACTAAGGGCCAATATGCAATGAAGGGGTGACAGTGAACAATTATGGATGTGAGCTGAGGCAGTGGTCAATGATGGTGGTCAAGGTAAAGGTATTTCAGCTATTTCTGGCTGCAAACACTTGGTAATCACTACAGGCCTCAATAGCTGCATCATCCAACTGTTGCTGCCATGGAAGTTTCAATGTAGCATTAGTAGCAACCCAAATAGTCTGTAACATAGTGGCAGCCTGAGCATCATCAATGGTAGGGGATAGAAGAGTGACCCTGGTGGTGTGAAAAGAGGCTAAAGTAAAGTCTGGACAGTGCTCAAGATTGGGATCTGTGACCAGACAATTCATGGCTTGCAGAGGAAATGGAAAAGCAGAAACAGAGAAACAGATGTATTGTTTTGATATAGAGGTTCAATAGACAATGGAGAGATATGTAAGTGAAGAGTAAGACAAGCTCCAGCACTTGCACTGAGTTGGTGGTAATGAGAAAGAAAGGACTGTTGACTGAACCTTACTCGGACCCTACATAGACCTCATTCTATGCACATGCTCGTGCCTCACACTTACGTAGAACATCATCCTTGGAACTTTGTCAGCTGATTGGAACACCAATGTGGCACCTTGCAAAACACCTGCAGTCGCAGACATATATGTGGGTGCTGTCTTCGAGTTCGTGTATACCAGCTTGGTAGTGATGCATTTCGCAAACTTGGTGTTTTCAATCTCGAAATGACTATACAAAAATATACATATCTAAGAAAATCGAGATATCAAAAATGTAAAAACCAACGAAAAAAATGCAAAGTGCAAACTTCTTAAAACTGCAAGTTCACTTTGCATGTTCGCAAGTTTCCGTAATGAAAATTTAACAAATTGAGCGAACGGAAACACGTCAGATCAGATCGATCGATATCTATCTATATCTGCCTCTAAATTGTCGATTTTCAAGTGTTGAACCTAAATATGCTCACCGTAGTAGGAAAGAACAGTTAAACAGGAGATCGAACTATGAACGCGCAGCAACACAGCAGGGTGAATGGAATTGGAGACCTACGACGCCATGAAAAGAAGCAGAAGTCGCCATGGTAGTCGATAAAAGAGCACGAAAGGAGAAAGAGCGATGAACGCACGATCAAACTATCCGAACCGAAATAAAATTCTATGTTTGCCAATACGGTCTACGAAAGTTGTGAATTGCGGGTCCCCATGGTCCGAACTGACGTTGTTGAGACTCAAGATGCGAATGATACGCCATAACGTCGATAACTTTACCTACACTGCGATTCAACCATCCGTAGAAATCCATATGCTACTTTGCATCGGAAAAACGATACCTCGTATATGTCGGCAACTACATACTAATTGGTATCGGCGTAAGTGAGCGGGGTCGTGGCAAAACCGACCTTGCGGTTGTCGCGATCTAAAACAGTGTAGAAGCGCTGCATAAATGTGAAGCCAGCAATAAAGTCAAGCCCTGAGCCAGTTGCCGTCCTCAAACTTCTAATGATGAGATATATGCCATCTCTCTCAGCGCCAGGAACCTTGTAGTTGAGAGAACGAGGCCATATTTGAGCGTTAGGGATGAGATTGAAGACTCCCTGTGAGAAACGGTAAACAAGCGGTGTAATGGCTGACAGAATTGACATACGTTGCCAATATAGAATTTCAACACCCGTAGATTATCGTACTGGTTAGGGGTAATACGAAGAAGACCGGTCCGTCGATCGATAGTAGCGCCTGTTGCAGCCCGGTACCTCCCATAGGCATCTATCGAACGCTGATTAGACAATTATTACTCACTGTACCCTAGATACACACCAGAAGCAATGTAAATAAGGTCGCAGCCAGTATCGATAATACCAGCAGTGTGTGACAAGATGTTCGTTTCGCCGTAAGTGATTCTTTGATCGATACCCCAGTATCTCTTTGAGCGGGGGGTGTTGGTGATATCACTGAAGCAACATTGATTACTAAGAGTTTGGACTGATCTAAGAGGTGAGGTAGCTTACGTGTATACAATGTTACCAGTGCACCTGGAATAGTCAGGTTGACCAAAGGCGAGCTCTCCGACATCGGTGTCTCCATCCCCATTCCCGGTGAAGGGCTGGAAAAAGATACCAACAATGTTCTGATGAATGGCACCAACAGAAACCAGCCAGCCAGTAATAGTGTAATACGTGAGATTTGGGTCACCTATCAGGGTGTTGGCTGTCAAATCTTGAGGCCCGATGCCAAGGACACCGTCAACATCGTAGCCTCTAAAGTTGGTCTCAGAAGCAACAGCGAGTTCGTAGTTGGGGATGGTGAGCCCACCACCAAGAGTGACGGTATCGACGAAGAAAGTTCCTGTAGATAATTGTAGGTATTTTCAACTTATGATATTGTTGTATGTCATACCAGAGTAGAAGACTGAAGGAGACCCCACACTGGGACCACCGTAGGATCCCTTCACAGCCTGTCCGGTGTCCAGGACGCCGGTTTCGTCGTATGGAGTGCCGGCGCCAATCCATGTGACCGCGCTACCGGAGTCGACAACCAAGGTGTCTTCAATAATAAATTAGCAGCCGTATGTTTTCTGAGCGTTGAACTAACAGGTTGTGGGGGGGCTGCCAACGCCAAGTGCCACGGTGTATCTACCCGAAGAGGTGAATGTCGTAGGAATGGTTTTGGCACGTCGGCTATACGTATTATAGTCCCTGCCAGTGAAGGCCGCCACACGAGCTTTATCGTGTTGCACGAGGTCAATAGTACCACTGGAGACGTTCTGTCTCCTAGTAAGGGGGAGGATGATGGAAGAATTGCCACGAACTTCAGCGGGCGATCCCGCGATTGACAGAGCCAGGAGAAGTATCAAGAAGGATACAGTGAGGAACATAGCTTATTGGACGTAATATCATACTCAGTAGTCCGTTATATACTTGTACTTCAAGTTATGTGCCAGCGAACGCGATACCCATGGCACTAGTGTTGTAGGCAGAAGTCTGCCATTCTGCCGATGGTAATTTCCAGGCGGCCACTGCTGGCAGTAGGTTGAGGGCCTCAGGCAGAAGTCGGCAGAAGTCAATGTGAATCTTATCTGCACTATGACCGTAGCAAATAACAAATGTTGACACCTACGAAATTCACGTAGGTCGGTATGACAATACTGAAATTACAATTTTTGTGTGGTAATGGCATTGCCATTGATAGTGCTGCCGTGGTCCGGTTTTGAACCGTGGTTCAAACCTGACCAATGGTCAGGTTCACCCATGGTTCAGTCCATGGGTAGTACTGTGGGCAGAACTATTTCGGCAGAACTGGCAGATGGCAGAATCACGTGATGTTTTAACGATGTAAGACTACTAACCACAGTATACTGTACCCTACAGTTGCGGATAAGCAAACTCGACAAATCTGAACAGCGTCAAAGATTGATTTTTCCTGCTGCCACAAATAACCAACAAATCATTTTTAGTGCAGAATCCATTGACTGAGGACCAAAGCAAGTGATTTGCATGAACAGATTCTTATAAAACCCGCCATATAAGGCTTTTTAGGGCCAAAAGTTTGGCCAACCCCTGAAAAAATTCCTAAATTCATGAAAAATATGCCAATCGCTTCCTTTTGCAAATGATTCCATTAAAGTATCAACAAAATCTTGAGTTATTTCAATGCCAAAAAGTTGATAAGTATTAATTGTTGGATATCTTGACGTCATAAGCAAGTCTCGCGATTACTCATTCTTTTATCTTTATACTCTCTTGCTGTGGACACGTACATTAACTCGCTTATTATTTACATCATCGCTAACTTGGACAGGTATATAAATCCTTGCGCTCGCGACGTTCTACCTCAGTCTTTCCTATCAGACTGAGGTAAGATACTTGCATTCATTCTCGTACTCTACAGTCACTAACATTAGCCGTTGTTTCTCGCAGTTTCTCACAGTTTCTCGCAGCTTCCCGTCGTCTCCGTCGTCCGCTACTCGCATCATTAATGTAATTGTTTTTGTTATGTCCCCAATATCGACGCGCTGCAGTTCTGCGAAGTCGAATGCTCTCCCTTGCAAAAATTCTTTCCCATCCACATCCCAGTTCGAGACAAACTCTGTGCCCATCTTTTTCCGCATTACGAATATCTTCGAGTCGAGCAAACTCAGCATCAATATCATCAAGTGAGAGACCTTCGAGATTGTCACTGGAGACTGCTGAAAGTGGGGGAACGAATGAAACGTTGGTTTCGAGCTGTTTACCAACCTCCGTATCAATTCCTGGAAGTTCGGTTGTGTGCATGTGAGCATGGCGTCGTCGTGTTGGTTTGCCGTCAGTAACATTTTTAAGGTGGACGTGATAGCGAAGATTAGCGCGGACCTTGCCAAGTGTCTCGAATGTACGAACTGAAAGATTGCAGCGCTTGGACGACTGCGTACCACCAAGGTTCGAAAAAGCCGTTCAACCTCGGCCGCATGTGGGACGATGGATAGGATGACAATTGCAAAAGCCTTCAGTGGGTGTGCGTCAGAGTTGGCTGGGAGATTCTCCCACCAAGGTAGTCCATCTGCCTGGCCACTAGCGAATGGTGCGTGGCAGAGATTATATGCCTTGAGGTCCGTGACAAGTGTGTCGGCCTTTACTTTACTCCACTTCCACTGTAGTGCGATTTCCAATGCCACTTTGACCATGAATTCGAATGGACGGCCACTCGCTGCTCGAGTAACAGCAAGTTTACGACACATTGGGTAGAGGAATAGTGCGAGAGTGTGATATTTTGTATTGATTGAATGAAATCGGTTGAAGACTGACTTTGCATGAGCAAAGAATTTCATGTCGTCGTCATCCTCGAGTCGTAGTGTTGACATCTTGTGTGCACACTGAATGAATGAGTTCAAGCATGCACTCTGCAAGGTTGCAGTCTTGATTCTTGATATTTCCAATGGCATCAGCAATGAACTTTGCTGTCCTTACCATTTCGTCCAGATAGATCCAGTAGTCTGGAGTGCGTATAACAGTCTCGATGACATCTGTGGCAACAGGAATTTGACCATTGATTCTCTTTTGGGCTTCAGGACGCAGACAAAAAGGAGATAATGCACGCCTATATGCAACAAATGAGTCAAATAATTCAGTAGAGTAATCGGACCACGTACTGGTGTTCAAGAACGCAGACACTGAAGGATAAGAGCATAAAAACAAGTTTCACAGTTCTGCTTCAGTTTAGGAGTGATACCAAGTTTCTTTGCTTCGTCAGGCCGCCAAGAGCAGTTTGGAACACCCTCCTGAGGAAAACCCTTACTGAAAGCATTCTTTTCCAAGAACACCCCGACAAGGTGGACTTGTGGCTCGATTCCTCCCAACAACCTGTCGCGGTACAGGCTGCAAAGCTCCAGATGGCACCGCCCTGACTGATGAATCTGACGGTGTTGCAACCTTTATGGATGACTGCGCGCAGCGATGCATAAAGACACCGTGTCGATACTCGGAGGCTCTTCAGGATATTCTACCCATGGAGAATTCAGCAGTTGATGCACCGAGTCCGTTGCTCATGACTGTGCTTGAACAATTTACTGCAAAATCAGCGGTAAAATTGCTCGCTCCATCGGATGGACTTGCCATGGCTGGGTTTGTGAGAAGGCTCGTGTTCAAACTGGCAAGCGGGTAGAGAGACTTGACATCTCTATGTATATTCTCTGGTAAAGTGAATGATGCTGCAGTACCCGAGAATTTGTACTCTCAGTATGCTTGCATCACCGCTGCAATCCGATGTGAGGTGTCGATCATGCACAAATGTTTCAGTCATTTCCAGGTTGTGCGTAGACACTCGGAGCCTAGCACAAGTTCAGAGGTCGAAGACTTCCTGACGAAAATCAAAGGAGTACCTCTGCGTGTATGAAGCATTTTTTTCATTCCGATGGAAATTAACTGCATTTTTCTAGCTGAAAGCCTGAGTGCACGCATTCACAACGCATACGAACTCGTTGACTGGTTGCGCCTCATAGAACCTACAGTGTGCGATGCCAATGATGCTGCTGTTACGCCATCTGTGCTGGAGGTTCTGGAGTTTGTCCTCGATGCTCTGAAGGGTTCCTTTACATGCGCTAGTTCGGGGATCCCTGCTTCGCAGCTCCTTAGACTATATGGAGTATTCAGTGCCCGACTCCGAGGTGCTCGAAGAAATGATAGCTGCTGCAGTGACTTCACATCATCCGTCATGCCATGATGGGCGGCCTACGAGCAAAGACATAGTAAGGCGCGAAAGTCGGGCTAGATGAACAGGTTTACGATCCATTAGTCGTGACCTTGCCCGTTGTCCAAATGCTTGCACATCGTCCTCCAGCTTCGTCGCTTGAATGGGTGCAGACGCTCCGATCAAACGTTTGTAGTTTGCTTAATAATCTGCTGTCTGTCTGCAAAAAATGCACAGATTCGTAAAGCCTTGCTCGGCTTGTTGGGAAAGATGTGGAAATCTGTGGAGGTTAGTGTATCATCTGGTTATAAGGCGTTGGGACGCTCACCTCTTGTCAGCTTTCGGATATGCAAGTGAAGCAGCACACATTGTACATCTTTACATGACCTCCTGAACTTTATCAAGCCATCACCTTACGTTACCTTCATTCGCATCATTGATTCTATCTCACGCTCTTTGTGGGGTATTTTATCTTCCAATTTCCTCTACCCATGCACGGCGTGCTTCCTTCAGCGCCCGGAACTAGTTGTGACTGATGTGCCAATGCTCTATGACATGCTCCATGGCAGCTCGGATGACTGGAAGAGAGAGCGTGGATGGATCATTAGGTTCCTCTCTGGCGGCATGATGAGTACAGAAGATTGGAAGGTGCTTAAACGTCGACACACATGGGAGCTTCTTTCCAGTCTTGTGCAGAGCTCAGTTCGTGATTAAGCGTTGCGACGCGCAGTACTAGAGGTCTGTGACGCCAATACGCTCATCAACCCTTACATAATTCAAATTACTTTACAGTTGCTCGATAACTTGACTTCTAATGCTCAGGCAACGACTTCCCTCGTTTTGAAGTCATCTCTTCTATCCTGGATCGAGATGCAAG
This sequence comes from Suillus decipiens, assembly GCA_016695475.1. Taxonomy (NCBI): domain Eukaryota; kingdom Fungi; phylum Basidiomycota; class Agaricomycetes; order Boletales; family Suillaceae; genus Suillus; species Suillus decipiens. Next base: position 60,756 of record MU173080.1, on the reverse strand, counting down.
TTCAACTGCCACAAAGCAACAAATACACCCTTGCTTGGCTAAAGATCCTTGAAAATATTCTGATCACGGCCAATAATGCGAAACTGCGGCGGGCTACGAACGGTCAATGACAAGATGTTCTGTGCAGATGCTTGTCGCTGGTTTTACAGAATTGCAGTGGTATGGGGCCTGTTTTCACTCCGATTCGAGGCTCATTCTCTTTTCCTGTAGCGCCATCGCTCGCCATTATCCAACAAGGCGCTCAAGCGATGCTACGACTGAGTCTAGCCTCTCAAACCTCAACTTCTCGTTCGTCGCATGTTTTCATGACCGCAATCGGCATTTTCGAACAGCTGGAGCCTTGCATAGATTTCAGTAAGTCTAGTTCTGTCAGCGGCCCTGCCATCTCTTCCAAGCCTCCGTACCACGGTCATGGGTTACATATACAACCACCAGTTCCTGATCCCTTGCGCGCGTGGGGTGGTATTGTCGAGGACTTATGGCAGGCCAGTATGACACTTGACGAACAGTTCGTAAAATAGGATGCTCTGACAGGCAGGCTACTGTAGTGGAGAGGTATCGCCGGTGATGATGGGAGCCCGATGGGTGATGGGCGAGACTGGAAGCTGTCCGAGTATCTGTGTCATCGCTAGCCAGTTGTATCGAATAAACGCAGATGTTGTAATAAATTATAGCCTAGAAAATAATGTAAGAGAGGATAGAATATTGAATATCTGTTCTCCGAGTTCATCAGGTGCATGCTGAGGTACCTGATAAAAATTGATTACTTGATGTCGGAAGGGGAAGTATTGTGTTGCATACCAAGTGTCCTGCCCCGTCGATCCACGTGACAGAGGAAAAACGCCTGCCTGAAGCCGGATCAATCAGGGCATCCTGCACTTCACGGGGTCTACAGCACCGCATATCCGTCCGTCAAGAATTAACTTTAGATCTGTGAAAACGGCGTACATGTATTCATTGTTGCTTCCAAAGACAATGCTCACAGGAATGTGCGGGCAAATCTTGTCCAAGTCTTGCACTGGTTTAGTTGCACCGTCTGGCTCTCTGTACATCGTCTGAAAGTTGAGCTCAGTGAGGTCGACTATTTCACAGAAGACCTTGGTCGCGTACCACCTCTTCCTCGCGTGAGCATGCTAAGCTGATACCATCGTAGGGTGCTTGCGGGTGATGCGCACCAGGGTGAGTCCGGAGTCCAAATTTCTGTGAGATCATCAGGGTGACGATATAGGAGAACGATAAGAAGATATAGTACAATATACAAATCCAGGACACGCGGGTCCCAGCGCCTTCTTGGTTTCAGTTCCTGATACGCGCATTCCCGAGAAGGCCACACGTCTCTTCGTTCGTATGCATTTTTTACGAGAATACGACGCAATGGTTCCACCGCCTTTGCATTTGGACTGAGCATGGGTTCCACGAGGATGATAGAAGAAAATTTGAAGGCTGGTTCGAGGTTCTGCAATATAGTTCTAGTACAAGACCTGTAAATCGGGAGCGCATATGTTGTAAAGAATAAGAGGCTAACATAGCAACTCCACCAAGAGAATGACCTATTCCAACAAGACGTTGGCTTCGGAAGTCAAACGTGGGTCTGAGCATTGGTCCAGCAGACATAAATCTATGGACAGCATCTGCATATTTGCGGCACCCGACTGTGCCAGTTCAACCGTTTGTTTGTTATTGTGCAACCAAAGGGACTCACAATTGCGATAAAAAGGTGCCTGCCGAAGTGCATCATCGTTGAGAGCAGCAGATACACCATGGTTTGGGCAGTCGATTGCCCATGCACATTTGATCTTCAGCAATTTTGATAAATTTCTGGAATAAGCTGAAGAACACTGGAAGATACATTCCAGGGTAGGCTGCCAAGTCTCTTTATGAAAGCTGGTCGAATGGAGCAAGATAAGTGTGATTGCTTGCTCGTCGTCCCAGTGAGCTTCAAATTCTGGTAACCAGTACTTCTTGGCAGTGATGTACAGTGGATAGTGTTTGTCAGGTTTAAGTAGAGCTTCGCATTCCAGGAAGTTTGAGGTGGGCAACATGTTTACACTGATGGCCGGCGGGGGCTAAGCACGTGGGTGCCGTATTGAACGGTTTCAGCTTCTCAGCATGTTCACAGGAACACATCGACCCCTCCTAGTATCCTTTGGCAGTTTCGGTTGCCATTCGACACGGCGCAGGTCAGACGCGAGGACAATTTAAGTTCTCCAATTACTTTTTCCTGGAGTGGAGAATAAGTCGTAGTGGCTTGTACAAAAGTGAGTGCAATAATGGATGAGACCCGGTGCGGCCGGGTAGTTGTTCGGGTCCTGAATGAATAGAACGAGCATTCCATGAATCATACTATCATTGGGTGACTATCCGTAGGCTCGAATAATGCGGAATAAACGAGAATAGAATTAAAAAAACCATTTAAGGAAGTCGTGCCGCGATGCCGCTGTTCATTTGGGAAGAATTTGCAAAACATTATTTCCTTGACCCTCTTATAAACTCTAAATCTGTAAGGG
>MU173080.1:30550-57529 GCA_016695475.1 Suillus decipiens | reverse complement strand
AAAATAATACTGAATTTTTAAGATTTGCAACAGCAGAACTGCGCAGTCACGTATCACTGCGACCGGCCAGGGTACGAGTTGTGCAATGCCGACCCCAATCTGTCTGTATCTGTCCAGTAACAAGCACCGTCCATCTTTTAGGCTTCAGTGAAGTATTTTTCTTGTTAATGTACATATGTGTGCTAACGTATTACTGCAACCACCACAGGGTCTTTTTCACTACCTATGACTCAGAACTTCCAGAATCACCTGCGCATCTGATGGCGGAAATTTTGGAGACATATAAATGCATGAGGATAACAAGGTAAGTTTGATCTCAGTTCAAATACACTACAATCACACAATGTCTGACGTTCCGGAAGTTCTCACCAAAAAAATACTCGGAAATACGCGTTGCTTTATTCCACATGCGTTACGGTTTAGTATTTTATATAGATTATCTTTTGCAAATGAGTTTCAAAGTCCGTTATAAGATATTCCGCATCATTTAGCCTACGGATAGTCACCCATTCTCTCTCGACTTGCAAGCCTGTGCCGCATCATGACTGAAAGCTTGACTGATAATGCTCAGCACCGCGAAATAGCCTTCAAGGATTTGCAGTATACTTGTTTTCTCTGATCGGTTCAAATCAACTAGTACTTACTAACTCGTCTCAAGTTATTAACTTGGCTATAGGCTCTAGGGAATTAATATACAGCACGTGATCGCGTCGACGTCGCGGTGTCCTAATTCAATATATATAAACGCGTCTTTGCATTTTTCCGTCGACCCTGTTCCAAAATTCTCTCTTTGTCTCGGGGATTGTTCGACGCCATCACCCAAACTCGTCCTTGACAACACAAATTAACCTTACTAGCTCGATGGTCAGTAAGATTTTTTCTTTTTATTTGATAGTCATGATTCAGCTTTGATTTAGTTCGTGGTGCGTGCAGGTTGAGACTCACTTGAATGTAACTTCGTCAACGGGTCTTGCAGTTTTCTGGTGAACGTTCTGAATCGGCCCCGCCTCCGAGTGGAGCAGTTACAAGGGGCCAAGTAGGCAAGGTAACATCGCGGAAACCTGCTACTCGTCGACCTTCCAAGCAACCTCCGCTTGCATTGGGTATAGCTTCAACCGTTCGCAGGGTTTCAACATCGACAAAACCAGTTCCGTTCACGTTCAGGACTAATGTAACCAACATTTTTATAACAATTAGTTTGTTACTGACACTTTAAATCTCGTAGCTTCCTTCGAGGACTGACAGACCAGTCCCGGGGACGACCCTCTCACCGAAAGCAGACAAGTCGGCCAACACCAAGGCAACACCTGTGGTATATACAGGTCGTACCTTCAGAATTCATAACCTGATATCTTTTTTGACAGGGAAATGATGATAGTGTTGACATTCATGTAGAACCTGCGGAAGCAACCAATGAGCCCATTTATGATCTTGGCACAGTCAAATCTGCAGAGGTTTGTTTTTTCTATACCTGTCGGCTTTTTGATTCTCATCGATGCAGGTGGAATTGAAGCATCTCCGAAGTCTGACAGTAGACGCGTCAGACCTCAGTAAGGACCACGAATTACAGACTGCGCCTCTTATTACGAGAGAAGCGTATATCGCTGCTGGATACAAGAAACATTCCACACAATATGGAGTGATGGGTCAAGCGTTGTCAATACAGTATGTCGTTTCTCTCTCTTTTCGTGTCCCTAATATTTATGTTTGGTACCAAGTTCGAAATCAAGTGCCTATGTCCCAATAGATCCTAGACTCTATGTCAACACGGTGAGTCCTTCAGATCAATATTTTGCCCATGTATCTCACGGGCTCTCTAGAATACACCGCTCACTGCTGTAGTGTGTGGAGTACAAGGCTCAGGAAAATCACACACAGTTTCGGTCCTCCTTGAAAACATGCTCATTCCGAAACTTCAGGAAATAGGTTCCCTGCAGCAGCCTCTAGCAGGACTTGTTCTCCACTTTGGGGAAGGTGGTGTCGGTTGCCTTCCGAGTGAGGCTGCATGGGTGGGTGTCCCGTTAACAGAGGGTGTAAGGACTCCGAAAGTCCGAGTATTCGTGTCCAAGTCTTCTCTCAATACTATGAAGGGTGTTTACGCCCCCCTCGGAAAGAACGTTGAAGTAGTTCCCTTGCTATTCAATGAGACAGAGCTGGATGCACAAGCTTTTCTATCAATGATGGCTGTCGGGTCATCAGATTCAGCGCCACTCTACATCCAGATCATTCTTGTAAGTTATAATGATAACCTGTTCAAGATGTGTTATAGTCTAATTGCTTCTTTCCAGAGCATTCTCCGAGATTTGGGAGAGAGATTTTCGTACAAACTATTTATGGAACGACTTGACGAAGAGAAGAGAACGTTCAACCCCGCGCAACTTGCCGGTCTTGAACAACGCTTGGCCCTTCTGAACTCGTTCATGGAGTCTAACCGTCCACAGCCAGTTACTTTTGGTTCCAAGACGTACGCCGATATCACGGGACCCAGGTCAAATGCCTTTGCTCCCAAATCAACCCCACATCGTTTCGCTGCGGGACAATTAACCATTGTTGATCTATCGGATCCATTCATTGACTCGGGCTCTGCGTGTGGCTTGTTTGAGATCGTTACGAGGCTATTCGTGAGGGCCGAGATTGAGACTGGAAAGGTTCTCGTCGTCGATGAAGCCCACAAGGTATTTCACTCGATATCTCTTTGAAGTTGTGCCGTTCTCACGTGCTATAGTACTTGTCCACGAACAGAGGGGTTTCAGGGTTAACCAAGGCCCTCTTGACCCTCACAAGAGAGCAGAGGCATTTAGGGATGCGTGTCATTATTTCTACCCAAGGTAATTCAAGCCCTCAGTTAGACGGAGAAGCAATGCTTATACAAACCTAGAGCCAACTGTGGTGCCACCTGTTCTGTTAGACTTGTGTACTGTCGCTATCATGCATCGGTTTTCTTCTCCAGCATGGTGGGATCACCTTGCACGGCACATCTCTGCTGACGTGTCTGTAGACGCAGCATTTGACACGGTTGTTAAGCTCCAGGTACGTCAGAGGCTTGAACAGGGGCGCTCGGCTAATGCACCACACGTCCAGACTGGTCAGGCGATCGTTCTTGCACCATCAGGCTTTGGCGTGTTCCCCCAGGATGCAGACATTCCTGGCGCAAGAAGAACTGAGGGAGATACCCCGATTGTCTTGAAGATGAATCAATTTGGAAGACGTTACATTATCATGAAGACACGTGCTCGCATAACGAAAGATGGGGGCACGTCGGTTCTTGCTGTTTCTCGTCAAGAAGAGAGTGAGGAGTCTGAAAGCGAAGAGGAAGCATCTGAATCTGAGCAGTCTGAAAATGAGGATGAGGAATAAGTTAATCACATCTTACCTAATTATGAATAGACACAATCCTCATATCATGAATACTTACCTCATAGCCTAGTTCATACATACCCTAGTTAAAGCTCATACAAGCATTTCGTACATTCATGCGAGATTGTTTTGATGTGTTTACCAAAGCCTTGCAAATCCAACAAGATCAAACAACACCCCACTTTCCCTACTTGGCGTCTAGCGTTTTCCTTTCATTCAGTGCACTTTTCCTTTGTCTTTGTGCTTTAGGCCATGGCCGCCAACGTCAGAGCGCGCCGTCCAGCTAGTCCCCCGCCTGGTATTCCACATGTCATTCCTTCGTCCCATAAATATCCGCCAATACGACCAGACCACTTGAGCGCAGATGAACGACGTGAAGCAGCTTCCAAGGGGTACGGGCCAGGGCAAAGAAGTCATTCACCAGGTGGTCTCAACATCACATCTGGGGAATGGAAACTGCTGGCGGTTGTCCTTCTAATTGCAATTGGTGTCAGGATGTTCCGAATATCAAAACCAAATAGTGTGGTGTGAGTGTACTATCTATTGAATCACTTTGTCCATCTGACATATCTGCCAGTTTCGACGAGGTGCATTTTGGTAAATTTGCAGCACGCTATATCAAAACGCGGTATTTCGTCGACGTGCACCCTCCACTTGCCAAGTTGCTGATTACTGCGGCTGCCTTCATATCTGGTTTCAATGGTGATTTTGACTTCAAGGATATTGGGAAGTGAGTGTATTGAAAATGATATATTTCTACTATCGTTGAGCATGCCTGTACTAGGGTATTTGAAAACACGCCATATGTGGCTATGCGAATGGTGCCCGCTATGTTTGGAGTCGCAACTGTCCCAATCGCATATCTCACCTTACGAGCTCTTGACTGTCGCGCAACCACCGCACTACTAGCATCTATATTTTTGACGTTCGAGAACGGACTGGTCACACAATCTCGCCATATTCTGCTAGATTCTCCCCTCGTATTTTTCACAGCCCTCACCATCTTCTTATTCGTGGGGTTTTCGAATGAGGACAAGAAAGAACCATTTACCAATCAGTGGTGGACGTGGCTCATCTTGACTGGTCTGTCCCTGGGCGCCGTCGTATCCTGCAAATGGGTTGGTCTCTTCACAATCGCGACGGTTGGTGTGTGCACTATCCTGCAATTGTGGCTTCTCTTGGGCGATCTTCGTGTCAGTCCAAGGATGTGGGCGAGGCATTTCTTTGCGCGGGCTGTCTGTCTCATATTAATACCTATCCTTTTCTACATGACCATGTTCCAGCTCCATTTCCTCATTCTTGGAAGCTCAGGAGAGGGTGATGCGTTTATGAGCTCAGAATTCAGGCAGACACTAGGGCGTGGGATGGAGGATACGTACGCAGGTCCGTATATTGTGGTGATGCACATAGATGTGCTCATTTCACGTTATTATAGATGTTGCCCTTGGTTCAGATATTACAATCCGACATCTGAACACACAAGGCGGTTATCTGCACTCTCATGCTCACAACTACCCTGGAGGGAGTGCACGTACGTGTGGCCTTTGTTTTACCTCATCTCCCATTGAATAGCTGGACAGAGCAACAAGTCACACTCTACCCGCATAGGGATGATAATAATCTCTGGCGAGTGTTAAACGCAACAGTTGATAACTATGAACAGTACGACTATGAGCACAAGCCTATCGTGTACATTGACCACGGCTCCCGCATCAAGCTAAGACATATCGTAACCGACAAGGCCCTCCATTCGCACGAAGTCCGCCCGCCCATGTCAGATGTGGAATTTCAGAACGAGGTTTCAGCGTACGGCATGGCTGGCTTTATCGGCGACATTAACGACGACTGGATTGTTGAGATCGAAAAGGGCGACAGAAGTGACAAGGAGTCGAGTAAGCGCTTGAGGACGTTAAGAACACATTTCAAGCTCAGGCACCTAAATACTGGTTGCTACCTCTTCTCGCACAAGGTGAAACTCCCTGAATGGGGTTTCGAGCAGCAGGAGGTCACGTGCAACAAGAACGCTGTCAAGGCCAACTCACTATGGTACGTTGAGACTGCTGCAAAGCATCCACAACGTAAGACTCCATCACCTATCATCGGGTGTGTTCTCATTTTGGTTCTTCATAGTACCGACCAATGCTCCCAAGGTCAATTATAAGATTCCTGGGTTCTTGTCCAAGTTCTGGGAGCTGCAGCAGGTCATGTGGACAACAAATGCCGGATTGACCGACCGTCACATGTATGATTCTCGACCTTCGACCTGGCCTCGCCTTCGCCGTGGTATTGTGAGTTGTACGATTGAAACTGTCATTCATGTTTGATTAACTGTATATCAGAATTTCTGGGTCAAGGATCATCGCCAGATCTACCTAATCGGTAATCCATTTGTTTGGTGGTCGAGTACGGCTTCTGTCATCACATATATGGTCGTCAGGGGCTTCCTCCTGCTTCGCGCGAAGAGGGGATACCGCGATTTTGACAATAGTGAGGATTAGTGTAATTCGATCTCCTGTCATGCTAACTCAGGTGACCTATTTTAGCCAAGGTTGTTAAATATGATTCCCTCTGTGGTTTTCTCTTTGTTGGGTACTGTATGCATTACTTCCCCTTCTTCCTCATGGGCCGTCAACTCTTCCTTCACCACTACTTCCCTGCGTTATATTTTGCAGTTCTACTTAACTGCGCCGTGTTCGACCTCGCCACATCAACTCTACGACCGAAGATTCGGTTACAGATTGCTGCCGTCCTTATGGTAATAGCGGTTTTTACATACTCGAAGTTTAGTTCCTTGACGTATGGCGATCCCTGGACAAAAAAGAAGTGCACAAACGCACAGTGGGTGAAGACTTGGGACTTTGCGTGGTGAGTCTTGGATGCTGTATCATGAGCTTGGGTTTTGATGAGCGTTTTCAGTTACGAGTTTTTAGACGATGTGAGTCTTATTTAATCCATGAAGCACTCTGGCTGAACACCCAACAGTACTCTCAGTATTCAGGTGTTACTGTTCCTACTTTGAACCGGACCACCCCGATGACAACCATTGGCGGTGAACCCGGCGGGCGCGCGGCCATTGTGGTTGAGGACAAGCTCGGGCAAGACGGGGACTTGCCGCCTGAAGATGAACAGCACACCGCCGTGCCTATTGGTGTGCCGGAGCCCGGGCGGGATGTATTTGCCAAGGACGAGCAGAAGGGAGTCAAGAGCCACATAATTGCGGCACAAGACGTGTCGGTTGACAATGTGGATGAGAAAGAGATTAGCGTGGTGACATTTGAACCAACGAGTGCAGCACCCGAGGTAGTAGCTGAGGAAAAAGAGAATGTCAAGGTGCAGGCAGGCGACGTGAACGTTACCGGTGAACCAGGGGATCAGGCGCGTCCTGGAGTCACCAGCATCACGGGAAAAGATATCGAGGTGGAGCTAGGACGTGAGGATGTTGACGATCATCGGAAATCTCACGGGCCTCTTGACCACGAGGAGGCCATTGCAGATCAGGTGGCACATGAGTTGTATCCCGAGGCTAGAGACGCTGAGTAAATTATTTAGGAATCTGTAATTTGTTGCTATAGATGAGTCGGGTGGTGACACGCGACACATGATTATTATGCCTTGTTCTTATGCAGCTCGCGCAGAATGGATAACTACATCAAGAACATCTGTCAAACTCTGACTGGATGCTGGGTACATATAGATAGAATACAAAGGATGAACCACCGTATACATTACATTCACATGATATCTGAAAAAAAATCTCTACAAAGGTCCATCACTAGAATACGATCATCCCAGTACTAAGTGCGAGGAACGGAAAGGGATCTGAAGGGAATCACTTCTCTCGGCACTGCTGCCAGTGCCGTCCATGTGCCATGCACCTCAAATCAAGCTCAGGACCTCCTCTGGGTATCACCAATGCAGTCGCAGGGTTATACAATAGGTGTCGATAAGCGGGTGGTACCCAGAATAACAGCCGATGTTTAGGTCCTACCACCCATCCACTGTTACTCAGGAAACAGAGGGTTGAACTGCGGTCGTCGTGGGATACTCCATCCGTCAATTCAGAAGTGTTGTGTAGCGCGTGGACGGAGTTGGGTGAGAAGTGAATACAGTTACTGCAAGTATCCAATGGGATAGTAGTGGTGGCCTCTACCGTGTGATGCTCAAACGAGAATGCTGAATGATCTGAGCCGGCGCAATGTTGCGATGATTGCCCTGTCGATGCATTCCACAGTCGAACAGTGTTGTCCCAAGAACCAGTGACGATGCGAGTGCCATCCGGCGAGAATGAGACCGAATTAACTGAAGCAGTGTGTCCTCGCAAAGGCTCACCGACTGGCTCTCCTGTCACTGCATTCCACAGCCGAACAGTCTCATCCTCCGAACCAGTGATGATGCGAGTGCCATCCGGCGAGAATGACACCGACCTAACAGAAGATGTGTGCCCACACAAGGCCTCACCGACTGGCTCCCCTGTCACTGCATTCCACACCTGAGCAGTGTTATCAAAAGAACCAGTGACGATCCGAGTGCCGTCCGGTGAGAACGAGACCGAGTTAACTAAATCAATGCGACCCCGTAAGAGCTCCCCAACTGGCTCTCCTGTCGCCGCATTCCACAGACGAACAGTGCTATCCCAAGAACCAGTGACAATGCGAGTGCTGTCTGGCGAAAACGAGACCGAGTTAACTGAACGAGTGTGCCCCCGCAAGGGCTCCCCGACTGGCTCCCCTGTGGATACATTCCACAGTCGAATAGTGTGATCCGAAGAACCAGTGACGATGCGAGTGCTATCCGGCGAGAACGAGACTGAATGAACTGAATGAGTGTGCCCTCGCAAGGGCTCACCGACTGGCTCCCCTGTTGCTGCATTCCACAGCCGAACAATGTTATCAAAAGAACCAGTGACGAGGCGAGTGCCGTCCGGAGAGAAAGAGACTGAGTTAACTGAGTCAGTGCGACCCCGTAAGGGCTCACCGACTAGCTCTCCTGTCACTGCATTCCATAGCCGAACAGTCTCATCCTCCGAACCAGTGACGATACGAGTGCCGTCTGGCGAGAACGAAACCGAGTTAATCCAATGAGTGTGCCCCCGCAAGGCCTCGCCAACTGGCTCCCCTGTCGCTGCATTCCACAGCCGAATGGTCTTATCCGAAGAACCGCTGACGATGCGAGTGCCGTCTGGCGAGAACGAGACTGACAAAACTGAATCAGTGTGCCCCTGCAAGGGCTCACAGATTAGCTTCCCTGTGGCTGCATTCCACAGCCGAATAGTGTGATCCGAAGACCCAGTGATGATGCGAGTGCCGTCCGGCGAAAAGGAGACCGAGTTAACTGAATGAGTGTGCCCTCGTAAAGGCTCACCGACTGGCTCCCCTGTCGCTGTGTTCCACAACTGAACAATGGTATCTTCCGAACCAGTGACGATGCAAGTGCCGTCCGGCGAGAATGAGACCGAACTAACAGAAGAAGTGTGTCCCTTCAGTACGCTCTGAACAGCCGGCCAGTTCATATAACGTCCAGATGCCACGAGAAGAATATTTTGAAATTGTGCAGAAAACTTTCTCCATAGTGGAGAGTTGGCAGGTGAAAATGGGAGTGCTGATACATAGAGATGTGGCGTACTGTGTAAAATCATCCTGCCGAATACTTGGATGAACCTCTGTATATCTATTATTGCCGATGACACATCTTTGAATTTTGGATGCCCCTATGGTTGCCCATGAGTGGTTCATCTGACATCTAGTAGCAGTGAGCTCACCTTTAACCACTGGGCAATGGGTGGAAGGGCAGGGACTGCACGGCTGAGCGCATGGATCAGAGCGAGTGACTCGAGCCAGAAAAACAGCCGCTCGTGGTCGAAAAACAATTTAACTTCTTTCGCGAGCTCCTTGTCGAAGACTGTGTTTCGTACATGTAAAGTCCAAAATCGACATGAATATGACAGATGTGGGGAGATGCATTTTCGCACTCGTTCTCCCAGCCCGGGATCTTCGTTATTAGGTAGATAGGATGACTTTAAATCACAGATATTGAACCGAAGACCGTGTTCCATCACTCGAAGCGACGCGAACGCAAGGTCGCGTTGAGCCTTTGACGGGTCAATGAAAAACTCTCCGCTTGATCGTTTGTCCGTTAGGAAATCGCGGAAGGATGAGTGAAGGGGTCGGATTGGGGAATCTACGTTCGTGATGCCGCTCAGGAGGGAGCCCATTCTTTTTAATACGAGGTCTACGTCAAAGTTGTCTTCTCCCGTTGAAAAATGGCGCCTCATGGCGTTCAGGGAAGTTGAAGGAAGGGGTTCGGCTGTGCCTAGTATTTGTCCCATCACCGAGCGGAATCTCGCTAGCGCGATCGAATGGGATCTATGTGCGTGCTGGCCATGGGGAGATGTACCCGTGGGTATGAGATCTGTTAAGATAAGGCCGTACATGCTGTGCAACAGCACGCCTCTCTCAGCAGGATCGTGTGACACTACAGCCTGGTAGCATTCAATTGGAGATAATCCCACACAGGACTCTTTGATATATTCGCAGGCGAGACGTGCCCACTCAAAAAGGCCATCAGCTTTCTCAGCGAGGACTGCAAACTCTCTGTCCTGGAAGTCTAACCCTTCCAATTCCTTGGATACGTAAGCATGAATGTCGCGCTTTGCGAATACTAGCGGAATATCATCCATCGACATCTGTTGAATATGCTGGACGTCGTGGAACTCATCTTTGATGTCACCAAGCGGACGAGAAGTAACGATGAAGCGGAAGTTGCCTGGGAGATCTGTGATTTTAGGAACGGAGGGGTCTTGATGTTTACCAGCTAGAATACGGAGGAGGTCTCTTCGTGTCTCCACTCCACCACTCTCGTCCAGTGCTTCGATCACAATCACGATGGGCTCCCCAGTTGACCCAGATGACTTCTCCAGTGGTTCGAAAAGAAGCTTCTGCCATTGCTGGAAGATATCCGCCGTCTTCTTGAGCGCATTCGCGGTCTGAATTGCATCTGTTAACGCCCGCTTCATCTCCGGATCACGGTCAGCCAGGTCGCGCGCAATCGTGGAAAAGATCTTTTCATGGCGACGATCTGCTTCCCGTTGGTGGTCAAAACAGTAACACGAACCATGCCGTCCCACGTCTTCGATCCACTTAGCAATAGTGTGGGCGATAGCCGATTTACCCTTGCCCGCAGGGCCAGATAGCCACAGCACACGTGGAACGTTGTCCCCAGTGCTGTTAACCCATTCCGTGATCTCGGAAAGAATTTCTGTGCGCGTCCCCTGAAGGCATTGTTTCCGAGTATCTAGTCCCGCGCCTTCTGCATAAGTCATACCACTGAGATCCAGTATTTCTCCTGAAAAATTATGAGCATGTGACTCGACACAAGCACGTCTGAACCCTTACCCGTGCGGTGGGTGTGTATGGCCACGTGGCGAGTAACTTGGTCCCGGAAGTTTTCCATGAGCCTACCGAACACTTCACTGTACTTTCCAATCGTATCTTCCGTTTCCGAGACGACGTTCTTTCCAAGTTTACTCCCTATCATAAGGTTAGAAACTTAAGACGGTATAAAGCGCAACAACTTGTAAAGACTCACAAAAGCTCTTGATCTCCGAATAATTTTTGATAAAATGGGCGCATTCACGGGTCTGCTGAGAAATCTTGCCAAGAATAATACGCATCGATGAAATTTTGCCAACCATCTCGTCTTGTGTAATGAAACCGTAGACTTGACACAACTTCTCGAGAAGTTTGAGTACCGCCGCGTCGGGATCAACTTGAGCTAAAATAACCTGCACAAACAAATGATTGTTAAGTAAAAGTGGGAAAGATGAGTAAAAGACAACACACGTTGGCTGCACAAGATAACACGCTCAGTGCCATCTTTGCATATGGATGTAACTGTGGAACGGGGTCAGTTCGGTTTCCGATCGAGAAGAGGGCCTGCATACATCCACAATCTCACCAATAATATTGTCGAATATCCTAAGGGGTTTAAGATGTATGTCCTGGAACTTGCTGGCAGTATCGAGATCCACCTGTGCGTCTCGGCCAACAGAAACCACAGTTATTGCAGGTCCCGAAAGTGGATGCATGCGTTTTGCATGCTCTTGAGCATCCTGAAGTGCCGATTGGGTATCAGCCTCCATTGCTATACCGCACAGAGCGGCCTGAAGCTGCGGACCATCAGTATTTAGAGTAGAGAGAATGAAGGTCAAATGCGAGAACCTACCTCAGTATTTGGGGACGATGAAGCACTCTCTTGATAGACATTCGGAGGAACAGGACTACGGCTGTGGGGATCCTTCGAGCGCTTATGGTAATTTGAGTTGTATTTCGGGATATTCATTGCGGATGTTCGTGGACTCACAGAGGCCCATAAGTTGTACATACCGTCCTCGACCCAATTCTCCAGACCCCACAGAAATTTTTTACGGGGTCGATGCTAGAACAAGGATGCGTCAATGTCAGTAGTTGGAGTGATGTTAACTAACAGTAAGCGATCCTCATGACTTGAAGCTACGTACCGAGTTTTCTCGAGCTGTTGCGGCTTGGCTAGATGCGTGAGTTTCTTGAGTTGAATCCCTCGATGACTTGTGTTTCCTCATTGTGAATAGCAAGTTGAAGCAAAGTGAGATTGTGGCAAGCCTCGAGTAGATATCCTCAGCTTTTGGCAGACCAAGTCAAGAAAGAATCTATTACATAACAATACCACAAAGGAAGGCGGACAGCCATTAATCCATCCCAGGCGTAATAAATTTGTTTCAGTTGTACAGGGTTCCTCGGCACGTTCATCTCTTTAAAATATTCAAGTTGAGGCCTAGTGAAGACACCATTAGAGAGTCGAGTGACACTGCGTCCTGATTGAGTTTTTGTTCATCAGTAGCTGAACTGTTAGCACTTTGAGCAAGGACATTCTGATGGAAGCGTGCATCGCAGCACGACAATGGATGGAGGTGTACGTCGACAACGCAACAGAAACATGTACATCGACGCATCAAATGTTGCTGGACACATTGTTACTAACGACCATGAAGAAAGAACCATGACTCCCGAAGGTTTGCGCCGGCCTGTCAGCCTATACATATCACTCAGGTCAAGCTAGATGCTACATCTCATGCAACAAAGTTCCATACAGACCGTCGCGGTACCCGGCTGATTCCAGTCAGAACGGTATACAACCATGTGCATTGTACAATTGTAGGTACGTACCATTACCATGTAACTGAGAGTTAGGCCTGAATGCCTCAGGCGTCCTTCATCCGCAATGCATGCACTACAATATCTCTAGTGTCCTAACATTTATGTCGCGAACAGACGCAATGTCCTGGACTTGCGCAACGATAACATGGTCTGACGCAATTCTTCTGTATTCTCCCCCGCGTTGCTGTGCGAGCAAAAGTGCGCTAAACGGCTGTCCAAGGCGAGCAATCAATCGCAATGCTTGCGAGTGAGACTCTGAATCAACAGTTCCTTTTTCTCCGGGGGACGCAGGAAGAATACCGGACTCAGGTGGGGACCAATATTCTTCCATGCTCTGCGAAGCATCGGGTAAAAGGGGGGGCTCTGCACGACCAGGCGGCTCGAGGAAATCACGATTCCATGGACGAACAAGATAGAATGTTTGCAGAGTGGGTCTGTCCGGCCAAAACTGGACCAGCCTGTCTTGCGTGGTGATCAACAAATCACGAAGCCCTTCGGCCCTGACCAGATATGTAAAATCGGTCTTCTTCTTTGGATCAGGTCTCTCTCTGACTTGGGTGACGAGGAATGCAATGCAAGGCAGATGTAACCGGTGGTGCGCGAAACGAGCAGCACTCAGGGAGCTAAGCTCACGGCGCAATCTAGAAGTCATCTCTATAACCACAGCATCTTGCAACGACGAAAGTGATGTCTGAATATCATAATCTTCGGAAAGTGATGGCAACAATAGTGGGGCTCGATATGAAGTGATATCTGCTGGTAAACAGCTATTGAATTCGGATGATTTCCCAACCCAGTCAAGCACACTGACGTCGCCCGACTGAGCAACAATCTCCTGCAAGAGCCTCCCGAGCGCGTTTCGTTTGTTCTCGCCATACATTACGGGTAGGTAGACACCGAAGATGCCAAATAATGAGTACGCGACGTCTTCCTGCACTGTGGTAATACGTGTCGATGCCCATCGGAGTTTCTCTCGGGAGTCTCTCATTCCTGGACGGAAAGCAATGAGGGACTGTAAATCTATTCCCGAAGCATCTCCCAACTCCCGCATAATCGCCATAGACTCCTTGTGGTTGGGAGATCGGTCGTCGAGGTATGGGGTCCAATTCCTGCGATAAAATCGCACAATTTTAGGAGCCAAGAATTCTTGGACCGTCCATCCCCTTTTAATCCAAGCACCATTGGCCAACGTGCAAGAGTTAGATGAAGGCAGAACGTCCGACAGATAGACGATTGTAAGCGCTGAGTTGTGATACCAAACAAACATGGAGTTGACCGATTTTTGGAGCTCGACATTGTTTGTCTGGTCAATGCAACACGTGTCGACCCACGCCCACAGGAATCCCGCATCACGAGTAATTTCACAGAATGACTGCAACTTCGTAATGTTGACAACTGAATCCAACTCGTACACAACCTTGTCTTGGATGTCGTGCAGTAGCGGCTCCTTTTCTCCCCACCTATGCGATAGCATGACCCAACGAAAGTAAGTGGCCACCACGCCTTGGATGTGCTCCAATTGGACGTCTGCATTCTTGATTATAGATGACAACAGCCCCTTGTATTCTGCACTCGTCTTGAAAGCATTTATCTGGGCCTCTCGATCACATAAGCGCCCATTGGATGTATTGAGTAGACGGAGTGGGGCATCGTCGAAGTGGGCACGAAGGACGTCTCCAATAGTACTTTCTGCTTGAGATAGACTGATATAGTGTTGGCGCAACCCTAGACAAAGTGTCACACATTTTGACATGTGTATTATTTAGAGCTTACCCTGTATTTGCGGGTCGGGAGCCTCATCCAGTTTTGACAACATGATTTGGAAAGCATCGATGGCTTCATCATAAAATTGGGCGCCATGAAGCGCCTCATGCTTCAGCTGGCACCCAAGATAAGCCGAAGGGTTGAGTTCGATGACCTGTGTATGTCTGAAATGAGCATGGCCTATGAAACAGATGCTATCGTACTTTTTCCGCATCGAGAAGTGCATCCTCCCATAGCATTTTCAACAACAATGCCTTACTTCGGTTTGCAAAGATGATATCGGTTGCAGAGTCCAGCTCAATTGCCGCTGAGTATAGTTCAATAGCCCGATCATAGTCCTTCTTCGCCAGGGCAGCATCTCCACTCGAAGTAAGTTGGGCATAGAGCGTCCTGCATTCTCGCATGAAAGCTAAGTTATATGCGCGTAAAAATTGTAGTTCGGGCGACATTAATGAAGACTGACCAGTGGACCACTCAGAGCAACTTGCCTTCGTAGCTTCATCACTCATATCCATCATGTATTGGTGCGATTCGACTGCTTCTCCAAACCTACCTGCACAAAGGAGTGCATCGCACCTTTTCTGGTTTGCATTTTCCCACAGGGACTTGGAGTCCCACCCGAAGAGCTAGACAAAGCACGCCGTTAGGCATGAACAGAAGCCACGGTTGCATCGTGTTCACACACCACCACAAAATCTTGGTATTTAGAATTAACAGCCGACTGCGACGCGGAAGCACAGGCCTTGACAGCTGCAGTGAAGTGGCCAGCAGCTTCACTGTAACGTCCGCCGTCTAAGGCACCAGTGCCCAGGTGGATGCACAGATATGCCTGGTGTGCAGAGTTGAGAAAAACCGGTGCCATGCACGAACCTGGGTTCGGCAGAAGTTGCAGAACACAGAAAACTCACTTCTACGACACGACACGCAAGAGTATCGGTCTGGGGGCAAACAGCAATCAACTCTTGGATCCGCAGCATTGCATCTTCATGCTGATTTGCATGGAAAAGTGCAACAGCCTGAGAACCGTCTTGAGGCAAAGAATACGGAGAAGAAATTGCGTCCTTACCTTAATCAAGAGAAGAAAAGTGGACTCTGAATCACTGTTCGTGAACACGGATGCGAGGTCAAATGCCCTCATCGCATCCTGGATGTGATTTTCTTCGCACAGGGCAAAGCCTTTGGAGATATAACCTGTAAATGAGGGATGAAGATTGACAGACTACATCACTATGAAAGTTGGCAGAAGATTCATGACGGATCAGGAAATCGCACCTTAAATGCGTTTTTAAGCGCGTGATCCCAGCCATGTTTCCGGGTTATAACAAATGACGGATTTGCATAAGACTGGTTGTTGTTGATATTGTTGCCTTGAATCTCTTGCGTTGATAACTTTTCAGCGGTTGGCAAGTCCCCACTTATGCACGCGTTACGGGCTTTTGTGTTTATAGCGAAGATGCGTGGCAAGTCTTCACTTGGAGATGCGACTTTCATAGCGAGAACCTCGCCAGAAGTGCTCGCCCGCATCTCATATACCAGGGGGCACACCTCTTCTTCCCGGAAAGCTTTACAGATGTGCGTTTGCGAATTACTCGTGAGCAGAATGTGGATTGTGGGTACACCGGGGTCACACAGCGCCCGGGCGAGCAGAGAGATGAGATCGGCAAGCTCAGCTTTGGATGTACATTCATGAAGGGCATCGACAACGAATACCAGAGGTTGACAGCCACTCAATCTAGACTGAAGATGCCGGAGAGGATAAAGAAAAAGCCTCTCCATCTGGTCGCGAAGAGACTTGTTGGGGTCTAAAAGGGCTGGATTGTCCCAAACCTGTCTCATTATGTGGTGGCGAATTGAAGGAAATTGGCTCCCAAGCTGGTAGGCAAGTGTCGCAAAAATGTATCCAGTAGTAGAGCGCCTCGCGTGTTCGCGCGAGAAAACAAAAGATCCTGCAAGGCGATTTTCGACGTTGGTCTCCTCTGTCGTCTTCTGATCTTTCATCTTGTCAGCTACATTGAACGCAACGGCAGACATTCCAACACCCCCCGCCCCATGAAGCCAAATCAGTCGGCTCTTGTTTGTGTCGTCCAATAATGCGCAGATGCATTTGGTAAGAATTACCCAGGACCCTTCCAACCGTCTCGGATGAGGCTGGCGTTCACGAGAGTCATACTCAGCGCCGGTGACAGAGACACGAGACAGCTTCTCCCAAGTGCCATCATCATCCGACATCGTCTGTTGATGAGTAGGACTCCTTGTAAGGATAAATTAAGGATAAATCGTGACACCAGAACACTTACTAATTTGAAATGATGGCGTTAATCTAGTCGAAGTATTCAAGTCGCGAAAAATGCCAGACGGTAATGTGCTCGATTAATCGGTCACGTTGGTGGGTAACCGTGGTCCGTGGGTTATTGTTCTGCACAAGGCTTTTGGGAGGATGTGGTGTATTAGTGCAAATTGGAAGACAAGCAGTAAAGCTTGCACTGCTTGCGGGTAGCGAACTTCCCACGAGATTTTAGATATTTACCTCTACCAGGCTCTCATCCCAAGTGAAAATCGACAAGAATGATCAGGTCAATATAGGACGAATGAATCAGAGGCCGTCGATTTTCTTGCTGCGTTTCGAGGTCCTTCGAAAAAAAGGATAGAGATCGAGAGAAAATTTTGGTGCATCAATAGTAAGTTTTCGTTCCGTTTAGTCGAATATATATGCGCTCGAAATCTTCCATTTGACCAGAAAAAATTGCGCGCTATGTGCTAATATTAGGATCATACCTGCCCGCCTGCCATACGACGTCCTTCTCATTTCCACCCTAGGGCTACATGTGCGTGGTATTCGACAGAGAATGGCACAAACGACGTGTTCGCACACTCGATATACCAGCCCTTCGTCTTTTCCTACAAATTATTTACTCACTTACTCAGCGTCCTTGCTATTCAATTACAAGGAATGACTGCTTCAAGGATACGGACTTGTTCACGTGTGACATGTGAATGATGATGTCTACAAATATTGCTTGTCTTATGATCTATTTGGTATATGTATCGTGATGTTACTACAAGCTGCCCTTTGTTCTATTTTATAGCGATCCGAGCGTCATCAAAGTTTTAATAATTCTTGTATCTTCGCCTCATCCTGTGCCCATGCTCCACGGGCGATCCTGTATGCATCTCCAACGCGAGCGTACGAGATATCGCCCAAACGTCCGACAGGCTTGAACTTTTCCAGGTCGATGGTACCTTTTGGTGTGAGTACGTCTTTGCGCACATGGATGTACTTGACATGCGCGAGGATCAGCGTGCTATTGTGCTCGCCTGTCACTGGGTGGGTGATATCTATCGATTTGTAGAGCTATTGAGAGGTGGCGCGGTTAGCGAGCGGGCGAGCTTTGCATGAAATGAGATTACCTCGCACTCCATGCTGAAAGCGCTTTCCTTGACGCGGGAGGCTTTTACTTCCACCTGAACATCTGGTTGTTAACGCATATGTCGTATCATAGAGGTGCACACATACGCATTTTTCCTTGGTCAGACCGCTGATAGACCACTCATCGAAGCCGCGAGGAGCGTCAATGGCAGTTGCATTTGCATTATCAACGAATGCCTCGCTGATGATGTTCACGGTGAACCCTTGGTTGGTCTTTATGTTGGCGATCGTGTCTTTGAGGACGCCCGGAGCGCTGTGGTTGCATGCGAATGAGATGACAGGCGGGTAGTTCGTGACCTATAGGAAGACATTATCAAACTGATCAAGAGACATGTTCTTGCGTATTGCTCACCGTATTGAACCAACTAGTGGATGCAAGGTATGTAAGCATGCAAATCGAGTTAAATCACGGAGGTGCGTCATACCTGAACGGCGACAAGTTCTCTATGCCCTCCTCACTGATCGTAGACACGAACGCAATGGGGCGTGGTACGATGCCCGAAATGAAAAGCTTGTAGAGATCGCTGTTGATCGCGGTCGGGATCGTGACTGAATAACATGTCAAGGAGTACGTACACCTTGTCTGTTTCTGCTGTGTTAAAGACTTTCCACCCTGCAGCTTCGCCTTCAAGCCACTCCTTTCCGGCAGGAGTGGTGTCGATTTTTTGACCATACTGCCAGGATGGATTGGGTGCCTGGGTGTAGATGGAGTAGTTTTTGAAATCGAATGGAGGGACAGACATGGTGGACTATGAACTGGATGGAGATCTGAGACTGGCACGGGCTGGCATTTATAGTCACTGGCATGGTTGCGATTAAGCACTGATAACAACACGTGATGGTATCCTATAGGCTTACTACGCTGTTCGATAAGCACCACTAATTATAGTGTTAGATTACCAAATTATTCCCACAACACGTTCATCCCCTACTCCCACATTAAGAGGAACTTTGACGTCTAAATTCTCAGTCCATCAAAACCCCTGATTCCGTTTTTGCGACGTGTTTGTATGCCGGACGTCACATTAGCACCCGGGGTGAGCACCAGTCCCTGTAGTCAGCCTTGAATGACAGAATATGGTCGCTCCTTTTTCAATAATTGATGCAGCGGTTATCAAGTGAGTCTTTGCACGAGTTTCTATTACGAAAGGCTGTCTGTCAATGCCACCAGATACATGCCGTTTGAATGTATTTTTGTGAATCATTAAAAAGCTTTATCTCACTCTTATGAAGGCTTCAAGGTACCGATCGAGTGTTCTCCCAAAAACTATCATCATACAACTCATATGTCAGCCACTCCTGAGAGAGCTGTTCATGAATCAGCGCAGGGTTGGCTACTAGTATTCAAGCTTACTAGTGGACGATGAACTGCTGGCATTCAATATTCAACAAATTACTAGCGCGGCATTCTCTGGTTAATCTGTCGAACCCAGCACGGCTGCCGAGTTGTCCTCACTGCACTGGCATGTCGCAAGGACCTGCAATCATCACGTCCTCACCGTACGCACGCATCATATAGACGTGATTCGCTGTCATACTTGTGTCCAGAACCGAGACCATAAATAGGACAGGGGATCAAATGGCATCATGATAGCCGCGGGCCACTGATATCACTTCCAAGAACTGTGTGACTTCCCATCAGATTTCACGTCTGTAAAATTTTTAACAATTGGACGTCAGCTAATTCATGGACAAAATCTGCAAAACGTGGACGTGAATTTACCACTATTTTCGCACATGGGCGTCGAAGCCCAGGCCAGTGCAGCATGGATTCGCTGATGCTGCGAATGCAACCTACCCCTCGTTGGGCTCTTTGTTCTCGGTGTATAATTGCTGCACTCACTATTAAATGGTACTGGATAGTCAACCGGTCATCTTGCACCTGGCTCGCATTCATGTGACAGATGTTAGAATCACCTCCGAGGGAATTGAAATACACGTGTAGATCGGTTGATTTTCGGAGAAGGATATAGACGGAACACGACGCACGATGCTCGGCCCAGGAGTCCACCGATAACCCAAATGATCTGGACGAAAGCGAGGAATCTAAAAATTACCATTATTTACAAACCTATTGGACTCGGATACCTTGCACTGATTGCCAGACGAGTAAGAGTGAGAGCAACCTTCCTAATGCAGCTTGGCTATTCGGCTAACTATGAGGCCTTGAAAGCTCGAGGGCTTAACCTGTAAAGTCCTGCAAAACCGGGAATTCAAAGTCACCGGCACACTATCTCATTAATATTCTCCTTGGTCGATGGTTGGTCGATGTGGTCGTTTGTACTCTAATAGGTGACTGTGGCCCAGCAATCCCTACACTTTCCCCAAGTGAGACTCCGGAAACAGAAAGACAATTATTTCCATACCCGCCTAGCCTGTTCCAAGCCTCCAACGTTGCCGCTTCGAAAGGATCAACGTCTACCGATTTCTATCCGAGTATATGTTTCAGTTATTACTGGGATTACAACATTGTTGGTAATCGGACGCAAAGTAGACTCCGGTCATAGGCTAATTCGATCGAGATCAACGTTATGATCGATCATTTCCCCGGTCGTCGCGGTTGTTCCCCGGTTGTGTTATGAAGTCTCGTGTGCCGGGACGCCCCAGCTGAGCATAGCATTAACAAGTAGTGATTTTGCGTACCGGGACTCTTGCTCATCCATAATTCGAGGTACGTCCTAGAGTATAAGTACAGTGAAACTCATTTCCAAGTCAGCATTCTCTCGCCAATCTTCTCTCTGCAAACTTTCACAATGACAATCAACAACCTGTCTACATCCACCCTCGATGGCAACGTACGTGCTTGTTTTTTTTGATACGCTTCCATGCCCCGATTTAAAGTCAACCGTAGGTTTTAGAAAATATCCGCCATTCTGTCGCCAAATTTCTTCAACGTTGCGGATTGCAATATAGGAATGCCACACTCGACGAAGCATGGCACTCCGAATGCTGTGAGGAGGCCATCAACCGTGGCTATCCAATGGACGCTATTCTCCCATACATGGCCGTTGGCGTGGCCATAATGTCCAACGCTTACGGCCACCTCCCAGATCATGCAACCAAAATGTGGATCTGCCTCTTCACTGCCGTAGCCACCTGCATCGACGACATGATCAAGGCAGAAGATCTAATGCATGTGTACCTTTTCAACGAGCAGTTCATGAATCGCGAGCCGCAGGAGCATCCAGTCCTGAATGCGCTTGACGGGCTCTTGCGGGAGGTCCCTTGCCATTATCCTGCACCGGTATCAAACTTGATCATCACGTCTGCGCTCAACTTCGTGTCTTCTATTTTACTTGATAATGAGACCCAAGATATGCCGGTATGGTATTTCTTCAATGCAGGAAGCTTCGATCTTTAATCTTTCGTGTGAATAGATCTCGCCGCAGGCTCCTTCATACTCTGAGTATTCTAGGCTGCTATCAGGCTTGGCCGATACGTACGGATTCTGCATTTTCCCTTCCACACTACCGCTTCGGGAATTCGTTCAATGTATGCCGGATCTAACCACAGTCATAAACCATACAAAGTAAGCACATCGATGATTCTCTGTTGACCTTCCTAACTGTCATAATTCAGCGATATATTATCATACTACAAAGAGGAGATCGAATGTGACTCTGCAAACTACCTATCGCTCATGGCAGCCTCCCGAGGCGTCACCAAACAGGAAGCTCTCAGCGAGCTCATCAACAAAACTGTGCGAGCATATCACAATGTCCTCGAATTCCTGAGACCGCGTCCTGAGGCATATAACGCCTATGTCGCATTTTTCGATGGGTATGTCAAGTTCCATGCTACCTTGAAAAGGTACAAGCTTGATGAGGTCATGTCGGAGAGGTCTTGATGGATATTTTTATGCTACCTTATAGACCTTCTTGTCCTGCTACGGCAGCGTGAGTTTTGTGGTGCCATCGATAACGTATTCTAGGCTATTCGGCTTGTTTCGCATGGTCCTGTAGCTTTTGTATTAGTCCTAGTCGTCCTCATATGTATCCTTATATCTTTCGCTCATGTTCCTGCTCTACGGTCCTGATTCCACTGTATTGTTGTCTGTTCCGCACAGTTGCAATGTAGCGCGTTCTGTTTCTAGGTTTCGTGGAGTCAACTGCCGGTCTGGTGTGCGTTCTATTGTTGAGACTCGACGGTCGGTATAATTATCGATAGACATTTCATCTTGTTACCTGATTGGATGTGACGTCGAGCTTGGCGGTGATTGGCTCGATTTGTTAATCTGCCTTCGGAGATGGAAATTCAAATCGTAAGTTCGAAGTCGTTTGGAATTTTTACCCTGGAGGTACGTGTACTCATCTGAATTACTTTCACTTGCATATGGCTAAATGGTCATCCGTAGAGAATCTTCGTCTGTTGTTACAAACGGTGAGGTTTTAGCTACTCAAGTGAGATTCACCATTTCCGTCACGTCCGTCTGTACTTTCCGCGAAATGAACACATTGTGGACAATTTTTTGGTGGTTATCAGAAATTGCGAATACCAGTTCTGAGTGCACTGGCGATTTCCCGTGGACGTCTGTAGATGAAAACTCGCCTGAGGATCTTCGGGAGACTATTTTTCACCGCATCAACGCTTTCGATGATTTGCAGACCCTGTTCATGGTACCCTGCACAGACAAAGTCCGAACATGCTCATGGCATTCCCAACGAAACGATCCCAGATTCGGACTGTACTGAGTATGACATGTTCACTCCAGGCCTTCACTCCTCGCATGCCTATCTGATCGGATGCGACATCGAGCTTGGCCGCGATTGGTTCGATTTGTAAACGCCAAGTTTGATGGGTCTCTGCCTTCGGAGATGGAGTTTCTCCAATCCTTGCACAGACAAAGTCCGAACACCCTCATGGCATTCACAACGAAACAACCCCAGACTCTACTGGACATGCTTAATGCCATGATCGAGCGGATAACGGCCTCAATATGACATCACTCGTCGTATGCCTTCCTTCCCTTGCTCTTCCATGACTTGAGTTTGGGTAGCAGGAAGATGACGCCTCGGTTTTCCCTTGGCGGTGGTATTACCACGAAGAAGGTGAGGGAACGAATAAGAAAGATCTACTCTGTTGATTGTGACCATCGAAGAAGAAGAAGCAACTGTTGACAGCCATAGCGACGTCGAGACACCCATCAAACCAGCACGTCCAAGGCTACTATACGTGCTATGAGGGCGAAAATGGCACGTACGTTATTCATGCAGCCACAAATAATATTGCACAGCTCATCACCTGTCTTGGTCCTTGATTGTCATCGTCTTTTCTTCAACCTTGTACTGTTCCCATCACCGTTCTCATTATTGACATGATGGTTGATTTTCAGACTTCATGTCATTTGTATCATAGCATATGGTAATGAGATTGATGAATATCTAGAACTCGCGGTCGATTCCTTGAAAATGCGAAGCCTGCTAATGGCCAAAATATGGGTCAGGGTGTCTTGTTGTAAGGAGGTATTCTGATCAAGGAAAAGATCTGTTAGTATGAAGCTATGAACCATTTGAATCCCAGGGGTCGCTCGATAATGGCTACATGTCTGGGGTCTTTTCATTGTGAAGGCGGCCGTGAGGGAGCTCGGACTTTGTCTGTGCAGAGTTTGAAGAAAATCGAAAGAGCTGAGTAAGGTTCAACTGATAACAGGGTATACAAGAAACCGGTCACATATGGGCAGGCAAAGATGATAGCGACCTTCCTAATCACATGCACCAGCCTGGTTAATCGGCCTGGCATATTCGGCTAAAGGCATATGCATGCGGCCTTGAGGCTCGAGGGCTTAATAGAAATTCATTTGTAACTTAATCCTGTGAAACCGGGAATTCGAAATCACCGGCAACAAATGTTTTGGCAGTTACATTTTGGTCGACGGAGTTGGAGTCGTTTGATCTCTGATAACACTGTGGCATACCAAAAACGACGCACTCCCCCAAATGAAATAAAAGATAGAAACACAGTTAAGCACTTGCATACTCACCTAGGTTCCAAGGCTCCTGCCGGTGGCTCCACTTCGCCTCATGTCTGCTCAATTCTGTGTGATAAAATATGAGCAGGGATAACGTTGTCGGGACTGAGGCAGAAATCGGACGTGAAGCCTCCAGTCGCATAATTGCAGCAATCAATCTGGACAAGATCTCAGATTTACATACAATCCTTTCCCCGGTCGTTCCCCAGTTGTGGCGACCCTATCTAGCATATTTGGTAGTTTCGTGGATTTGTTCCTGCTCTTATATAAGTTCGTGTCGTTAACGGCGCGAGTCCTGATTCCACTCAGGCTGTAAGGTCCTTGAACGTCAATATCTTCATACTGATTACTGGTCCAATACGATATTTTACATACATGCCTATGTGTCAATCCATGCCTATATAGTGTTGGTTCCGATCAATGGTGGCAAGTGACGCTTCAACATCCCCCATCTCCCGCAGAGCACTTTGTACTTTGGATATAAATATGTCGGGAGTGCATTCGATACCTGAAATAAAGTGACTGCAACAATTAGGTATTGAATTCAGTTGTGATTTCACTTACTACAATATCCAGCACTGTAAGTAGATGAGCACGGCGAGGTTTTCGAACAACAGAGCCTGTGAGTTGCAAGAGCCGCCGACAAACTCGATTGACTGTTCGATGGCTGCACTCTGTCACTTGCGCTATGGCCCACGAGGTTAAGCTACGTGTGGATACAACCCACTGCTGCGTCGCAGCATCTGATACATATCGACGGTTTCCGTGCAGAGATGAAGATGGTACCTACAAAAGTAGCTAGCGTGAAGCGCCTCTGTTTGGACAACAAACAAAAGCGGCTAAACGAGTTTTCGAGATTCTGGTCTATCGATATGAAAATAGCTGGAAGCACGGCATTGCAAGTCGTGCAACGCTCGAACAGTTGAGTGGAATTCAGACTCCGATGGAGCACGCTCAGGCTGAAGTCGCGGTTCAGACTTGGTCGTAGTTGGAATTTTCAGCCTGGTATGCGTGCATTACTTTCACTTCTATGTGGCTAAATGGTCATTTGTACAGAGTCTATCCTCTTCTTCGCCTGTTGTTACAAATGGTGAGGTTTTGGCTACTCAAGCGGGTTTATCTTCACCATTTGTGTCACAAAGTTCCGCGAAATGAACATGTCGTGGACAATTTTTTGGGTGGTCATCAGAAATTGCAGACACCAGCTCTGAGTTCATTGACGATTACCTGTGGTAGATGAAAAATTGTCCATTGAAGATCCTCGGGAGACTGTTTCTCATGATGTTAGTACTTTGCAGGCCCATCTGTAAAGCAAGTATCCTTTGTTTATGGTACCCTGCACAGACAAAGTCCGAACACCCCATAGTACTCAGACTTTACTGAGTACAACATGTGCCATCATCGAATGGTTAATGGCCTCAAGTTGTCCTCACTCCTCGCATGCCTCCCTTCCTTTGCTCCTCCATGATTTGAGTTCGGGTAGCAGGAAGACGGCGCCGCTCTGGTCGCTTTTCCTTGGTCGGTTGTATGACCACAAAGAAGGTGATGAAATGAATAAGAATACTCTGTTGATTGTGACCATCGAAGAAGCAACGTTGCGTTGAGACAACCCATCAAGTGAGCACGTCCAAGGCTATATATATACTGGTATATACTATGAGGACGAAATGGCACTACGTAAACTATTCGTGCAGTCAGTTGATTATTTGCGTCGTGCTGATTTATTTATTTGATTTTGTGGCATGTATTGCACAGTAATGTCCTTCCTAGATACGGCCACTAATGACCTTGTGTAGTTCATCAACCGTCTCTATCTTTTGTTGACATTGTCTTTCCTTCAACTTTGTACTGTTCCCATCACCATTCTCATTGCTGACATGATAGTTGGTCTTCAGACTTTGTGTCATTTGTATCATAGCATGTAGGGATGTCATTAACTAGAACTTGCAGTTGACTCCTTGAGAACGCAAGCCGGCTAATGGCCGTAAAATGGGTCAGGATGTCTTGTTGTAGGGAGATATTCTGAACATGGAACAGATATGTTAACATGAAGTTTTTTTTGAATCCAATTTATGTCCATTGGAGTAATATACCACCCTATGTCGGACAATACTAAAAGTATGAAGTTATGAACCATTTGAGTCCCAGGGGTTGTTCCGAGTCGATAATGGCTGCAACAATAAATCGAAGCGAACATGTCGAGTAGAGTCTGGGTCTTTTTATTGTGAAGGTGGCTGTAAGGGTGTTCGGACGTTGGAGAAACCAGTAAGGTTTGATTGATAACAGGGTATACCAGAAACCGTTCTGTGACAGATTGGCAGACAAAGGTGAGAGTGCTAACTGGTCGATAGCAACCTTCCTAATGCACTCGCCTGGTTACTCAGCTTGCAGTATTCGGCTAAAGGCATGTGCATGAGGCCTTGATGCTCAGGAGCTTAAAAGAAATTCGTCCGTAGATTAATTCTGTAAGACCGGGAACTGGAAAGCACCGGCAACAAATATTTTGGCAGTTATATTTTGGTCGACGGCGTTGGAGCGCACCCAGTTATTTGATCCCTAGACACTGTCCCTGTGGGCCACCAAAAATTATGTTCTCCCCACATGATGAAGTTTGAAATAGAAACACAACTATTTGCACACTCACCTAACTTCCAAGGCTTCTGGCTCCAACGTTGCCGCTTCGAAAGGATCACGTCTGCTCAATTCTATTTGATAACATAATTATGAGCAGGAATAACATCCAGAAATCGAACACGAAGCCTCCAGTCGCATAATTGCAACAATCAATCTGGACGAGATCTCCGTATAATCGTTTCCCCGGTCTTTTCCCGATTGTGGGCCGTGGCGGCCTTGCGTCGCATATTATGTAATCTCGCGGATTGTTCCCGCTCACTATCTCAACGGCCCAAGTCCTGATTTCGCTGTATCGCTGTAGGCTTTTCTGCACAGTTTCCAATCGTAATGGAGTGGTTGTGAGTCGAATTTTTATCTGGCGTGCATTCCCGTTGTCGATGGTTGGTATAATGATCGATAGACATTTCGTTGTCTATCTGATTGGGTGCGAGTCCGACATCGAGCTTTGCTGTGATTGCTTGATCTGCTAATGCTAAATTCACCAATTTAGACATGCTGCTTTCGGAGATGAAACTTGATCCACAGGCATGTACATGAGTGATCTCTAGCGGTTACGAGACGGACGGGGTAGGAGCGAGGACGCTAGAAACACAAAGGTACGATCTCAGTCTTTGGTCAAGAACTCTGTTAACAATGTG
>MU173080.1:0-25990 GCA_016695475.1 Suillus decipiens | reverse complement strand
CTACCTAGAAACACAAAGGTACGCTACGGTTTTGGTCAGTCAATGCTGACATACATGGGCTAAGTACTTACATCTCAGTCTTTGGTCAAGAACTGAGATGTCTGCGTCTGCGGGCGCTTGACTTTATACTAGGTCAGTAGAAAATAAAAATTAAACATAAGTATATTGACGAATGTCTCAGAACTTCGGCCGACATCAGCGCGAGGCACTGATAGGCTTCTTTTTGACTTGCGCTCGTACCACGTTGCTCATCTTCTCCCCCTCGTGCCTCGATTCTCGGCTTCTTCGGAACTTCCCTTCTGCTTTGTCTCCGGTTCATCGGACTCCAACATGATCAACAGAAATTCGTTGGGAAACTCTCATCAGGGGGTTAGCCTACCACTTCTAGTTCTCCTTAGGAAACCCTGGTGGGAGTAATAAATGGTTCGTGTAGTGCAGGTCTGTTCGCCCCTTGATTAGCAAAGGGAAGGCAGCATGATCCGAAATAGACTGTCCAAATTCAAGCCCTGTAGATTTATCAGGGTTTGCGTCATAGACGGACTTGTCACAAGTCTAGGCCCGAAAGGTTTATTTAAGTGGGTTGTATGCATAGTCACGAGCCTTGTGTCTAGGCCTAGTAGGCCAGCCCCTCAGACGATAAGATACACGATATTTCGTGCTGGCCTTAAACTTCTAGGCATCCCTATAGAAATTCGGGGTTGCCGTATCTAGTACTATTTCGGCAGTTACAGATATCAATATTTCCCTACACTCGTGACCCACCTGCTACATATGCGCAGGGACATTGTGAAGACTCGAAAATCAGACTCAGTCTCCAGTTGCCGCATAATTGCAACGATTGATCTGCAGATGAGATCTCAGATATACTAGTATGTATGATCGTTTCCCTGGTTGTTCCCCAGTTGTGTTGACGTGGCGGCCCGGCCTAACATATTGCGTAGTCTCGAAGATTGCTCGGCACGGACCGGTACTTTCGTTCATTAATCACTCTATGTATTATATGATACTAGACAGGCGGAAGTAACTTAACCCCCCCGCAAACAGGGCCATGTTAAACATAGAGTCTACAACCCTGGAGGACAATAAATCTGATTTTTTAATAATAGAAAGGACGTCGAGTACGTCCTAAAGTATAATTACCCTAGCGTATATCAACCTTATTTCAACTGCCATTCTCTCGCAGCCTCCACTAATTTTCTCCCTGCAAGTTTTCACATTTGAAAATGAACAACTTGTCCACATCCACCCTCGATGCCAATGTACGTGCTTATTTTTTTGATATGAGCTTCCATGTCCAGATTTCAACGTCGAATATAGGTTCTAGAAAGCATTCGCCAGTCCATCGCTGGATTCCTTCAGCGTTGCGGCTTGAAATATAAGAATGTCACACTTGACGAAGCGTGGCACTCCGAATGCTGTAAGGAGGCCATCAAACGTGACTATCCGATGGATGCCCTCTTCCCGTACATGGCCGTTGGAGTGGCCATAATGTCCAATGCTTACGGCCACCTCCCGGACCGTGCAACCAAGATGTGGATCTGCCTCTTCACCGCAGTAGCCACCTGCATCGACGACATGATCAAAGCAGAAGATCTAATGCATGTCTACCCTTTCAATGAGCGGTTCATGAATTGTGAGCCGCAGGGGCATCCAGTCCTGAATGCGTTTGATGGGCTCGTGCGCGAGGTCCCCTGCCATTATTCTGCACCAATGTCAAACTTGATCGTTACATCTTCGCTCAACTTCGTGTCTTCCATTCTACTTGACAATGAGACCCAAGATATGCCGGTATGGTATTTCTCCGATGAAGCCAGCTTTGGTCTTTAACCCTTTGTGTGAATAGATCTCGCGCCAGGCTCCTTCATACTCTGAGTATTCTAGGCTGCTATCAGGCTTAGCGGATACATACGGGCTTAGCATTTTCCCTTCCACGCTCCCACTTCAGGAATACGTCCAATGTATGCCGGATCTAACCATAGTCATAAACCATACAAAGTAAGTACATCAATGATCTTCTGTCAACCTCCCTAATTTGTCATAATTCAGTGATATATTATCGTACTACAAAGAAGAGATCGAGGGCGACTCCACAAACTACCTGTCACTCATGGCAGCCTCCCGTGGCCTCGCCAAACAGGAAGCTCTCTGCGAGCTCATCGACAAAACTGTGCGAGCATATTACAATGTCCTCGAATTCCTGAGACCGCGTCCTGAGGCATATGACGCCTATGTCGCGTTTTTCGATGGGTATGTCAAATTCCATGCTACCTTGAGAAGGTACAAGCTTGAGGAGGTCATGTCGGAGAGGTCGTCTTCTTGATAGATGCTTTTATGCTGATATTTTACTTTCTTGAGCTTCTGTTCCCACTACGGCAGTACTAAGTAGTGGGTTTTATGGTGCCATCGTCGTAAAAACCTACGACTAAATTTTTTTGGTATTCCTCAGGCTTTCAATAGTGTTTTTTTCGCGGTCCTGTAGCCTGTTTCCGATAAAATGATGCTGTCTCTGTGTACACCGGTCTTTCTTATTAATCGACGCAAAGGGAAAAACAAAATGGACTGACACGCGTTTCCTGTACTCAACCGACTATTTCCATGTCTGAGTCGTGACTCGCCTAACAAAAAAAGGACTCGTTCATATACATACCCCTTTGATGCCGTATCACCTCTTTTGCAGAAACAGCCACCCTGGTCGCCTTTTGACCGCGAGTTCGCCTGCCAATCACGCACTAGGCTAAACGCGTGATTACCTTCCAAAAGCTCCGCTAGATGCGTACTATAATGTAGACCGTGAGAGATATTAATTCAACAAGATGAAACAAAATAGTACAATATCGGGATGCATAACGGATTCAAATGACATCCTTTGTGCCATTAATAACTAATACCCTGCTGAATGAGCGCAACGGCTTTCGCAGAGCGAGGCTTAATAGAGCACTTGAAGGGTTTGGGATGACTGGGAGTATGTCTATTAAAACCTTCACCGCGAATGTGATATGATGCACGACACACCTGATCGTGCCTGATGAAGGGTCAACTTCAGGGGTGATCTCAACATCATTCTCAATGACCTTGGAGACATCAAACACTGAGAGTGACATCACGGTGGATATCCAGACGGAGACATCAGCGAGGTGGAGACCTGTCCATAAAAGTAAACAACATCAAAACACTGTTCCTTGAGTATCATTTAGGCATACCGGGGCAGATCCTGCGGAGCAGATAGTTAGTGTTGCACTTCAAATCAAGTTCATGCTTACCGTCTACCAAAACCAAAGCAGATCGTGCGGGGTTCAGTTCGGGATCTTTTCCATTATTATCCAAGAAGCGTTCAGGGTTGAATTGCGAGGGGTTAGCGTATGTCTGCGGGTCATTGAGCATGAACCTGTCATTCAATTTGGTTAATATGAACATGTCGAACACGGACGTAAAAAACACCTGACCAGATGTTAAGTAAAACCAGGGAACCTTTCGGAATGTAGTACCCGTCATGGATATCGTCCTCAGTGACACGATGGGGGATAGCTGTTATTGAGTGATCAATACCGCCCAGCAATTTAAGAATGCAATAAACAAGATCCACATACCGGTAGGGCCGACAACATGCCAGCGAAACACTTCTTTTACAAGAGCCTCAGTATAAGGCAGGGAGTCGCGGTCTGCGAAGGAGGGAAGACGGTCAGGGCCAACAATAGCGTCTATTTCAGCCTGGGCCTTCTTCTGCACATCAGGGAACAGCGTCATAGCAAGGAAAAACGAGTAGATTGCAGCAACTGTCTGCGGATACAAGTATTAGTGTAAAAACATGGTGGTGCGAAGAGAGAGCCATCCGTGTCCGCACCACCAGCGTATAGGGATGCAGCAGACCATTTCACGACGTGATCCTCCTCAGCAGATAAAGTATGACCTCCCAAATGATTCGAGGTGAAAGACACTGGGGCAATACCAGCATCCTGTAAAACGTTCAACTCGCGATAACAACACCACAAATAGTTGGTTACCATCTGATCCTGGACGAACTTGTAGGGTATCGTAACCATATCTTCGCAAGTCTTGGTCCATTCACGAGCTAAGCGCTTGAATACAGCACCAGGAAACCACTCAGGTACATTGGCCACTATAACAATCAGACCAATCACAAGCAAAAGTCAAAGTCTTATAGTCTTACAGAATGGTACGGTGTCAACCACGAAAGCCCCAGGAGCAGAGAACTGGTCCATAGCACGGTCTGCAATGTCGACAAATGGATCGTCGCTCTCCTTCACTTCATAACCATAAGAGATTCGTAGGATGATAGCACCAGCGGTGCTACAAAAATTCAAGGTCCCATCCATGCAAGAGTAAAGCATATAACATACTGTCGAACATGAGCTTGCAGTTGCTCGGGGTTCGAAAACACACGCTTCAGAAATCGGCTAGCCTCAATCTCCTCGATCGGGTGGTAGACATGCAAGGCGGCGCGATTTCCCATGATTTGGTGTATGTTCTTGCGTTGTTGGCGGAAGTGGTCTCCATACGGCAGAAGAGCCAAAACGTGCTTCCAGCCAACAAGTTTGCCAGCCATAGGCAGAACAGGACGGTCAGAGTACACAGTGCCTTTCTTGTCCAACATGTCTACCGCACTCTTGACTGAATTTAGCACAATGATATGCTGGCCCAGGACCTCAATATGCGAGATGGGACCTAGGAGGAGGAACAAAATTAGAATGCATTATTTGGAGCAACAGGAAAAACTCGCCATACTTCTTGCCCCACTCCGCAAAGGTGAGCCAAGGCTTGAGTTGAGGCATATCTCGGATGTTCCCAACCAGAGGCCACCCACGGGGGCCAGGGGGATATGGGGCGGGTTTTTTTGTTCAATGCCTGTTTGGCCAGATATGCTCCGATGGCAGCAAGACATAGGTCCAGCCAAGTGACGTTGGGTGTCAACATGACTCTGTAGAAGAGAATGAATGAGTAAAAGACAAGGCTGAGTGACGAGAGAACAGAATAATTTATGGATCTGCACGGGTAAGTTCTAAACCCATACCGCTGGTATACCCGTGCTTTGCTAATATGGTAATTTCTTTGGTGTACAGCTGTGCCAAGTATCATTGGTGCCTGATGCTCCGTACATACATTGTCGCCGACTCTCATATCCACCTGAATATTTCAAAGTAAGTAACAGAGCTAATGGTGAAATCTCCAATATATCTGGTGCATCTGTTTGAAAACTCACAGTAATACCATTGGAAGGCTGTGTGATCTCATCAGGAAAAACTTCCCATGTTAACTAGAGAAAATTAGTTGGGCGAGGGTGAGAAGACGATTTATTTTCTAATCTTGCCTTTTTTTCTCGACCTTTCTAGATTATTTTTATCCTCGCCTTCACCCAGTACAATAGTATTCTGGCCTACAACTGTTTTTTTGTTTCTCCCGTGTCACGACCTTCTCCTATACCACATCATTAGTTCCTCTCGCTTTCCTAGCTGTTCTCTCAAGTTCGGCTTCGGGGTAGTCGTAAGCGCTTGGTATACCACCAGGCTCTATGGATCTTAGGGAGCGAATATCAACATAAGCAGAGTTTAACAGAACTCATCCTGCCGAGAAACATTATCGTCACCTCGTGCGCCTCCTTTACCTTTAAAATGTTTTATGCGGTGGAACAATACTACAGGGCGCATAGCAATAGTGTCTTTTGCATCAGCAGAACTTCTAAGGTTGAGGGACAGGCTCATTATGCCTAAAATAAGGGCAGCACCATCGTGGGTGGAGCATTGAGGACATTAATGTGGCGATAGTGGGCGTCCCAAGAGTTATACACGATGCCTGACGTGTCCTACTGTCAAAAATTGAGCGAGGGTCTATTTGATATATTGTATTATCTGACGCGCCTGTGACTCCCGCAACCTTGGGATGTCCCTCCCGCACAGAATTATCCAGCGCAATGCACGATTTAGAGAGCAAGTTGGTCTCACCTTTTGGAAGTTGCAGACATTTAGGATTGAGTTGTCTTGTTGTGCCGCGAGGATGAACCCCTGGCCATCGTGTGTTTCGAGAAATGATTTGCAGTGCCGTGCAGAAATAGACTGTTTGAAGGATGCGAGCAACATACCAACATGGACATAATGAAGAACAATCCTGACGCCACATATCATAATTTCACTAATGGTAGGTATTAGTCCTTATATAAGGTGAATATAAGACTTGACAGCAAAATTTGAATTTCAGTGATGAATCTGGGTGTCTGTGGGAATTTCAATTTTCTATTGTTTCTCCGACTTCGCACCGACTCAATCAGATATTCCGTGTAATACTTAAACCAGTCTCAGGTTCTTGCCAACATTCTAATTATAAGTTACCCTCGATTGAACATTTGTCGTTCATTAACCATGGTTCATTGACCGGTTTGAAAACTGGGGAAATTTTGTTTTCCTGATGATATTTCATGACTACGTTCAACCCACTTAGTGTCAATGACTCGCGAGTCGCACAGCGCTTACATCAATGTGCATCTGCGCCATGTATATGTTGTCCAAAAGGGTCTTTGCCCTATTTAGTATCGAACTTATTCTTGCTGGATACTAGACTGGTGAGAAAAGAGTCCGTGATACGTATAACTTTCAAATCCGTATGCTACTTTGCGTCTGCAAAACAATGCTTTGGCAATTCCATGTTAGTTGGTGTTGGCACGAGTGAACGGGGTTGGGGCAAAACCGACGCGGGATTTGTCGGAATCGACCACGCTATAGAAGCGCTGGAGGAATACGAAGCCATTAACAAAGTCGTACCCTGAGCCAGTGCGTGTGCCAAGGCTTTTAACGACGAGATATATATCATTGAGACCACCGTTAACCTTGTAGTTGAGAGAACGAGGCCAGATTTGCGCGTTAGGAGTGAGACTATAGGTTTTCTGTATAAATGGTGAACAAGGGGTGTGAGGGCCGACGGAATTGACGTACTTCGCCAATATGGAAGTCCAAGTCACGTAGGGCATTGTACTGGTCAAGGGAAATCTGGAGAAGACGGGTGGCCGGATTCAAATTACCGCCGGTTGCAGCCTTGTATCTCTCATAGGCATCTATCGAACGTTCATAAGATCATTATTACTCGCTGCGCTCCAAATACACACCGGAGGCAACGAAAAGAAAGGTAATGGCGCAATCGACGACACCAGCGGTGTGGCCTAAGATCTCTGTGGTGCCGTAGGTGATACTCTGATCGATACCCCAAGACCTCGATGAGCGGGGGATTTTGGTGACAGGACTGAAACAAATCAATTACTATCAGCCTGCATTGATCCAGGAGCTGAGTTAGCTTACGTGTATTCAATGTCGTCGGTGTACATAGGGTCAGTTCC
Source organism: Suillus decipiens (assembly GCA_016695475.1). NCBI lineage: Eukaryota > Fungi > Basidiomycota > Agaricomycetes > Boletales > Suillaceae > Suillus > Suillus decipiens. The sequence continues at coordinate 18,651 of MU173080.1, read as the reverse complement.
ACCAAAGGTGAGCTCTCCATCGTCGGCTGCATCCGTGCTGGTGGGCTGGAAAAAGATACCAACAACGCGCTCAGAAATGATGCGTTGGTCTTTCAGGTAGTCAGTGACAGTCGGGACTGTCTCTTGCGGTGCATTTGTTATGGTGTCAAGCGTCAAGACTGTAGGCCCGAGGCCAAGAATACCGTCACAAGTGATGCCCTCCGAAGTGGTAGCAACGCCGATTGCCATACTGGTGATAGTGAGCTGACCAGCGAGAGCGACGGTATCGGTGTATATAGTTCCTACAGATAATCATAGGTATTTTCAACTCACGATACTGTTGCATGTCATACCTTTGAAGAAGGCAGAACCGTACTCAACCTCCACAGGTAGTTCAGTGTCGACACTAGTACGAGTTTCCACGTACTGAGTGTCAGCGCCAACCCATGTGATCGAGCTACCGGTGTCGACAATCAAGGTGTCTTGGATAATACATCAGCAGCCGCATGTTTTCTCAGTGTCAAACTTACATATTGTGGGGGGATCGCCAATGCCAACTGATACGGTGTAGCCCCAATGAGTGTTTTCCAAAGGAACATAAGCACGTTGGTTATGCGTGCTGTAATCCCTAAAGGCCGCCACGCGGGCTTCATCATGGAGCACGAGGTTGGAAGTATTGGAGAATTTTAGCCTCCTGGTCATGGGGAGGGTGATGGGGGAATTGCGAACTTCAACTGGTAATCCCATGATTGACAAAGCCAGGGGTGTCAATAAAGATACAGTGGAGAACATAGCTTACTGGAAAGTCATATCATACTACTCGGTGGCCCATTATATTATATATGTGCTAGCGAATGCGATGGCAATGTTTGGGAACCTTACCCACGTCAGCCCCATTGAAAATGTGATGATGAGATAGTTGTAATCCGAATCATCACGAATGCAAGGATTCGACTTCCCAATAAATGTGGCAAGACATCCATGGCCATGGTAGTTGTGGGCAGAACTATTTTCTGCCGGCAGAACCAATGTGAACGTGGGAGTCAGTGATATTTGTCATCTTTCAAGATCGAGGATGTTGCCGTTCATTGATTTTAGGTCCATCAATTGACCGGTTTGAAATAGTGTTCCGCGAGCGTGTTTTGAGGGTGTCAAAAACTGTAAATATACGTTGACTATACATCAGTTTTTGGGAGCAACGGAAATCATCTGTATCGTAATAAGGATGGGCAGAAGGAGCAGGAGATGTTGGTGGTATGCAACCATATGCATGGTACTATAACTACCCATAGATTAGAACACCGCATGCACAAGTAATTTGAAATGATAATGTAGTACAAGGAAAGGACTCAGAATATTGAAAATTCCTCTGATCTTCAAAGCTACACTACTTCTACTGTCGTGACGCAGTCTATCATGTCGTGAATAGAAGTCATTTCTTTGACTTGTGCAATGATTTCATGGTCTGACGCGATTCTCGTGTATTCTTCACCGTATTTCTGCGACAGCAAAAATGCCCTGAAAGGCTGTTTGAGGCGAGTAATCAATCGTAATGCTCGCTCGATTCAGAACCAAGTAACTCCTGCTCTCCAGGAACCCAGCCATGTGAATCTGACGGGGACGGGGGAAGGGATGAATCATCCATACTGTCTGTATCGTCCGAGAAGTCAGGCAGCTCAAGGAGACGACGGTCCCAGGGACAGACGAGCAGGAATTTCCGTGCAGTGGGTTTTACTCGTGAGAACTGGGTCAGCTTTTTTCCCGTGGTGACGACCAAGTCACAAAGCCCCTCTACCTTCACGTCGTACGTGAAATATACATCTTGATCTTCATCGCGCCTCCGCTTGATTTTGGTGACATGGAACGCAATACAAGGTAGATGTAGCCGTTGGTTCGAGAAACCGGGGGGATTTGTGCCGTAAAGCTTGTTATACAATTCTAAAGCCACCCCCTCATCCCCAGCAAGTCGGAGCGAGAAAGTCGACGCCCAAATCTCATCCTCGGACAAGCATGGCAACGTGGATGACGATGCATACGACGTGATATCAGCCGGCAGGCAGCTATTGAATCCAGATGATTTGCCAACCCAGTCCAGGACGCTGATGTCACGCGACTGAGCAACAATCTCCTCCAAGAGCCGCCCAAGTGCCTTCTGTTTGCTCTCGCCATAGATCATACGTAGGTGAACGCCAAAGATGCCAAATAATGAATATGCAGCGTCTTCTGGCTTCTCTGTGATGCGCTTCGATGCCCATTCGAGTTTCTCGCGGGGTTCTCTCATCCCAGGACGGAAGGTGGTGTGAAACCGCAAATCTATGCCTGTAGCATCCCTCAACTCTTGCATGATAAACTGCTTGTGGTTTTCAGGGTAATGATCAAGATACGGGGTCCAGTAATTCCGGTAAAAGAGAATGATGTTGGGAGCCAGGAATTCTTGGAGTGTCCATCCTCGAGTGATCCAATCGCTACTGGCAAGTGCGCCAGGTCCCGACAAAGGTGAAATATCACACAGGTAGACAATTGTAAGGGCTAGTGTTCGTACCAGCAAAACATGGAGGTGATGGCTTCTGGGATTTCCTCGATATCTTTATTGTTTATGCAGCATGTGCAGCTCCACGCCCACCGGTATCCAGCATCACGAGCAATTTCGCAGAACTGCTGCAACTTCCTGACACTGCCGACTGAATTCAACTCGTACACGCTCTTGCCTTGGATGTCGTCCAGCAGCGGCTCCTCCCCTTCCCACCTATGTGATAGCATGACATAACCAAAGTACTTCACCACCACATTTCGGATGCGCTCCATTTGGAGGTCTGTGCACTTCGATATCGACGACAAAAGTTTTTTGTACTCCGTGCTCGTCTTAAATGCCTCTATCTGTGCATTTCGATCAAATAAGCGACCGGTGGACGTGTCGAGTAAACGAGGCGGGATGTGTTCCATGTGAGCGCGAATGACTATTTGAATATTCATTTCTACACTGGATCGAGGGACATACTGCTGGCGCAGCTCTGAAGAAAGTGTCAAGCACATCTTGAAAATGTGTTGTTCAGGGCATACCTTGATGTCGTGTGTCGGGAGAATTGTCGAACATCACTTGGAAGGCTTCGCTAGCTTCATCGTAGTGTTGTGCGGCATGCTCCACTTGGTATCCGAGATAATTAGAAGGACTAAGTTTGATGACCTATCACCAAAGTGGGTATTGACTACGAAACGATAGATGCCATCGTACCTCTTCTGCATCGCGAAGTGCATCCTCCCATACCATCTTTTTCAACCTGGCCTGACTGTGGTCTGCAAAGATGGCATCGGTTGGAAAATCGAAATCGATTGCCACCGAAGATAGCTCAAGAGCTTTGTCGTAATTGCTTGTGTCTGGTGCGGCATCTCCACTCGCAGCAAGGGCAACATCCCCATAGATCGCACTGCATTTTTGATTGAAAACTGTGCCAAATGCAGGTGAGAACTGCAGTACGGGGATGCGACTGAAGACTTGCCAGTGGACCAATCAAGGCAGCTAGCCATCGTAGCTTCGTCGCACATATCCATCATGTATCGATACGATTCGTGGGCTTCCCGAAGCATACCTGCACGGAGGAGTGCATCGCACCGTTTCTGGTTTGCAACCTGCCACAGTTGCTTTAGGTTCCATCCGAAGAGCTGGACAGATGACAGAGTTGAACATGAAGTATTTTCGGTCGCATCATATGAACGTACCACAACAAAGTCCTCGTATTTAGAATGAATGGCTGATTGAGAGGTAAAAATGATGGTATTGATAATGGATGTGAAGTGGTCGGCGGCTTCGTTGTGATAGGCGCCATCAAAGTCGAGTGTTCCCAGTTGGAAATGTAGGTATGCCTGATGTTCAAAGTTCAGAAAGTTCAGTGTCAAAGACTGAGCTTAAGAGAGCACGGCACTCACTTCCACGATATAACAGACAGGAGTGTCTACCTTGTGACACACATCAGCTAAATTTTGGACGCGCAGGATTGCGTGCTCGTGCAAATTTGCATTAAAGTAGGCGATTGCCTGAACTTCATGAGGCAAGGCGAAGCGCAAAAAAATTGACGTACCTTAATCAAGAGGAGAAGATGAATGGTCTTTGAATATTCGTTCGTGAACATAGACGCCAGGTCAAATGCTTCCATCGCATCTTGGACCTGGATTTTCCCGCAGAGGGCAATCCCTTTGGAGATCCATCCTGTCAAGGAATGCTGGATACTGATAGACTATGTCACGATCAAAGTGAGTTAACATTTGGAGGTCATTATGGGACAGTGTATCTCACCTTGAGTGCGTCATCAAGCGCGTGGTCCCAGTCAGCTTTTCGGGCCCTAACAAATGAGCGATTGGCATAGGCGTTGTGATCGTTTTTGTCAGCGTCAATCTGTTGTGTTAGCAGTGCTTCAGCAGCATGCAAATCCCCAGTTATGCATGCATTGCGGGTTGCTGTGTTCATTGTGAGGATCTGCGTGAAAGACGTTCATATTCCGCTATGAGAGCCGATGGGGAAAACATGCTTCGAAATCAGCCAAAGAGCCCTTTAGCACTGGCCAATCCAACCACTTCCTATCTGTGCCTGCAGTGGTGATGTGCTTTTTATAAGTAGGAAAAGTGTCAGAGTACACACCATCAGAGCGCTTGAAACCTGCGAAGCTACCAGTGGAATTCTCGGAAATAGCGTCAGCCACAGTATGACCCTTCCGAGTCCAGGGACCATCGACCTGATTCCACGTTACTGCATCCCACTCCTGCATGGTTGGATCTAAACTGGAGCTCGAGAATAACCGTTTACCATCGAGTGAATAGTCCCAAGCTGGATCGAGCGCAGCGTGGTTCCGGAAGTATGCGATGTATTATTCCCTGTTACTTATAGTCCATATTTGAACATCCTCAGTAGATATAGCGATGGCGAGATATTCGCCAGATGGTGAATGCCGAACACAATGAACGTAATCACTACAATTGATTGTATTCCCTTGCGCCTGCCATGTTCTTGTGCTCCAGAGCCCTGCCGTGGTGTCCCATGAACCACTCGCAGGTGTTGCACCAGCTGGAGAAAAGTTCAGCAATACGATCTGTCTGAAGTGGATTTTGATGGGTTGCGTGAGAGATTTACCGGTGTTGCCATCCCATACAATGGGTCCTCTGTTAGCATCACCACTTGTTACTAATTGCCCATCTCGAGATATCGCCACTGCCCCCACCCTGGTGCGATGCTCCTTCATTTTCTTCAACATGACACCAGTCTCCAAGTTCCACAGGTAAATCGTATGATCACCCAGGCCAACCACAATATATCGTCTATCAAGGAAGACTGCAACTGCAGGTACAGCACATCCACGAGCACTGGGGATGGGGTTTGTAGATACGGCGCATTCGTGAGCTTCGAATGAAGCTTTCATAGGCGTGGGGTCACGATCAAGGGTTGCGCCGCTGCTTCTGTCATTCAGTCAGTTGTTGGCAGTGTTGAGCATGATCGAGGTGAACATGCTGTAAGCACGTCACAGCCATTTTGTCTGCAGTGATTCCCCGCTTATCAGAACCAAGACTTTACTAAGGTCTCGATTTCATGGCTGGGGAAAATTACGATTCGCTATTGTAAAATCACTATATTACAGTGCTTTGAATAAAAAAGTTCACTGAAGTCCCTTCCGCCAGGTTCCTTGCTGCCATTACTAGTACGTCACCGGCTACGACAAGCGCGCGCTTTCAGGGTCAGCGCACCTGCTTAGGTATCCCTGGGCCGTGCCAGGAAAGGGCCCCAGGCTCCTTCATACTCTGAGTATTCTAACCTGGGCTGGTATCAGGCTTGGCAGATGTATACAGATTTAATTTTTGCATTTTAGCACGAGATGCACTCGAAATTGAAAAACTGCATCGCTGTACTGTGAAAAATTGGATCATGCAATATATACCTCGGTAATGCTTGTAATGTCCATAATCAGTGTAATATGGATAAGTTAAACTATCACCCCATGCACTGATATGTACAAGAACCCTCGTTGCCTAAAGCTACACATTCAGAGGACAGTGGTACTGGACACCAATATTTTTCCTGTGTCACCTTAACATGAGAAGCATTGCAATTAATTAGAGTGGACTGTGATCCATCACTGTTTATGCAGAGAATATATCACTGAGTCCTCGTGACTTCATGCATGAGAGTTGTGCAGTGAGGAGGAAAATATGTAAGGCACTATGAGCTTTGTTGAGGCATTGTACATTACCATCAGAATGAGAAAGTCAATTCTGGGGTCACAGTTGGATTAAATTTTGCCACCAGAGACACAGTAACACTTGGTTGCAAAGCTTGGTCTTTACTTGGAGTATGGACTACTTCTCTTAGTTTTGTATACAGTCTACAATGGGCACTTGAGCCAGCAAACTTTGTCAGCCTCCTGTCACACAACAAAGAGGTATCACCCAGGTCTGTCTGGCACAAACTTATAAGATATATTCATAAATGTATAAAATACATCATTGAGTCCATAAATTTATGTATGAATATACTGAATGCATCAGTGTTTTTGGCCTTTATCACTGGTCCACCATCACTTGAGCCAGCACCAAAAGAAGTAAGTCAGAGAGATTAGCATTATCTTTACAATCAATAATGTTAATGACTGATTATTCACTCCCACCATCAGACTCATCACTGTCATTCTCATCAGCATCTTCCTCATCATTACTGCCCTCCTTGGATGCCTCTGGATCATTTGCATTGGCCTCAGCAGTGGTACTTCCACTTTCCCAAGTTTTGACTTATTCCATGCTGGTCACCATCTTTCCAACTTTGCTTGATCTCTTTCTGCCTCATACAGCTTCACTTGCTCTCTGTATGCTGTTCTGCATGCTTCATTTCTCACCAGCTGTGCAGCTTCTGCTTCTTTCCACAATTTTAATAATTCTGCCCTACCTTCTCTTGCCATTCAGTGAGCTGAGAGTGGGTGAGCAGCATGATGGACAGTCTTAGTGGCAAATTGAAGCCTTGGTCCAAACCATATATGGCTTATCATGTCACTGATAAGATATGATAGTGTACCTTTTACAACCTTCCACTGGCATCACACTGGCAGATGAATATTTGCATGATTCACACTTTCTCTTTGATGAAGTTATGGGCAGAGGTTGTATCCATTTATTTCATGAGCTGGGGTGATGAGGATGATTTAATTCAGTCTTATAGCACCAAAATAGTGAAATTCCTGGCACATTACAACACACAGCACAAGATTGTAAAACATATTTAGTCCAAGCAAGTTTGTATATAGAAGATGACTGCAAGACAATAAAATGTTAGCTGGCACTTTGGCAAAATATTAGACAAGTGTTGTGTTATGGGTGTTTGGTTCAAGTGATGGTGGTGGCTCAAGTGCCTGTTTTAGACTGTATAGGTACTGTTGTGACAGTCCAGCTTGCACTGGCTGTGTATAGGTTCATTTCCATATCTGTCTAACCCCTATAGTTGTTAGAGATGTGCTTGGAGGGTTAACAGATCATAAAGGGCTTTGGCCTCAGCTCATACACTGTGCCTCTTACCTGAGTATTGCCCCTTAATTTTGGATGAAGTCCTAGGGAGAGTTCTGGTGAAGTCTGGATGAAGTCTGGATGAACTCTATGGCAGGATAGCTCAATAGAGCTCCGAAGGACTTCTGGATGAGCATGGAAATGCACTGGAACTATTCCTGGATGATAGGGGATGATGACAAGACTACTTGGACAAAGTCCAGAGTAGAACAGTGAGGGATGTTACAATAGGATGAAGGATAGAATAGGACTGGACCATAGGACCATAGGACCAAGGGTCCAAAGGTCTGAAGGTCCAAGGATCCAAAGGTATGAGGATCCGAAGGCCCAAGGATCCGGAAGTAGGAGTAGCGGAGTGTTGGATGGATAACAGATGGATGGACAGATGGATGGATGGATAGACAGACAGACAGATGGATGGATGGATGGATGGGTAAATGGACAGATAGATAGACGGACAGATGGACAGATAGATGGATGGGTGTACAGATGGATGAAGTGGTATAACTACTATGGAGGAGTAGGCCTGGATGTGAAGTAGAGAGAGTATAGACTACTTCGGACAAGGTCTGAAGTAGAAACTAACAGAGGAAGACTACCACAGGTAGAGTTGAAGGTGGAACAGAAGATGGACTACAATCAGACGAAGTCCGAAAGTGATTATATGACAGAGAGTCAAGGCTCCGGACTAGGGAGTACTCCCATAGTCCAGAGCCGGAGACTTACAAGGGCTGGAGCCCAGGTGAGAACGGAAGCAGAGTTATATAGACAGCAGGATAAGTAAGGATACAAGTAATGATCAGACTGAGGTCTGCAGGAGTAGTACTACGAGTTTATATACTATAGGTAGCATGCCGGAAGGTAAGTAAGCATAGTCCAAGGCTATGTCAGAAACATAATAGTAAGTACAGCAAAACATCAGGCTATGAAATTAGAGATGAAACTTGTACAGAACAACTTATTGAGATGGAGGCAGAGATAACCAATAGCCAGAGGCAGAGATGACCAAGAGGCGAAGGCAGGGATGACTGAGAGCCAGTGGCACAGGTATATCCTAAAAGGGGTAATGTGCAGGTGCACAGGAATGGTTTCAGATATGAACATGGATCAGATATGGACATGGATCAAATATGGATCAGATATGGATCAGATGAGTATCTCGGATTGGATCTGGATTGGATGAGTGTCTTGGATCAGATATGTGAACTGGATTGAGTGGGGATTGGATGGATGTGGATATGAGCAGGATGTTATAGTGCAAGTCAAGTGTAGAATCCGGTATATGACACCAGCCCCTTGAATGAAGTTGAGACTAAATCTTGCAAAACATGGAAGTTTGTGTGTGCTCAGATGAAATTTACCAACTGCTGTCAAAACTTGACTCTGTTCAGGTAGAGACAACCCTGGGCAGTTGGATACACATTCAGCAAAATGAATGCACCACTGACACCCTACATCATAGATGATAGGGGTGGTATCAATGCCATGAGAATGCCCATTGATAGCATTGCATATTGAATAGTCAACATTCATGTGGCTAGAAACATGCATGAGCTTATTCAAAGACTTCAATCTCATAATAAAAATTTACCATTCACCCTTCTGAAAGCCCACCACTGCATGAGGAACAAAGCACCCATGTCATGCACAAGCAGTGGCACCTACACCAGTTGCTTGAAGATTGCTTCTATTGGTGTTGGCTGAATTGACTGCACGATGATTACTGCAAGAGGATTTCTGTGATAAATATCTAGTTAGAACACACAGAGGTGGAAATACCAGAAAAAACATACATCCTTACTTTCCACAGCCAATGACAAATGAGCCTGGTACTCAGCCTCTGTCACCATATACCCTAGACCATCAGAAAGAGAGACATCAAGGTGAGGTTGTCTCATATTCATATGTTGAGCAGTGAAGTTGCCATCCACAACATATCTTCACATGATCAACTAGCTGATAAATAAGGAGTTAGCACAATTTTCCAAACAAAGTCACAGCAGATAGATAGCCAGTGGCCCCATATGTGTAGTCTACATAAACCAGCCAGCTGGTTGATATATAATACCACAGCTGGCCACTGCCCCTGTAGGGCCTGTAGGAATAAGATGGCCAGTCTGTCAATTTGCTGAAGCATGGCTGGCCAGCACATATATGCCAGATGTAGGAGGGGTACTGGCCAGTATGAGGGCACATATAATAACTAGCCAGCTGGTGCAAGTAATCATACAATAGATAAACACTTGCCTTTCATACTTGTCCTGCCAATGAAATGGCATATTTATTCCAGGCTGTGGACAGGCAGCACAAAATAGAGCTAAGTTGCCAGGTCCAGGCTTTACCAATGAATCATGTCCAAATCCAAATTATTTTCAATTCATCAAATCCCTCCATTGATGAGATACCCTCATCAGTTCACAATATCGATCCTGACAAAATATGACTTATCAACAATAATCCATGATAAGTAAGACTTACTGGCACAGAATCTGGGAAAGCATTATTGGTCAGGTGATGAAGCTTTTGGAAGAAACTTGATGCAGATGTCTTGCACTCAAGGGCATCAATGAGAAAGTTGTCAAGAACATTGAATGTAAAGGCAGTTCAAGGGTGGGATATACTGGCTAGCAATAATCCTGCTTTGAGCAACTGCAAGTATTGTTTTGGAGATCCAGGACAATGACACCAGAGTATGTTGTGAGTGAATACTCCAGTGGAATGAATGATGGTTAGGGAAGTGGTTGTTGGAAGTGAATCGGTGGTGGTGTGTACTCCAGTTTCCTCACCATGCTTGTCCATAGTTTCATCTATATCCTCCCATTTTAAGGAGCCTTGAGAGCATGTATATGGCTGTCCTCTGTGACCCAGGTGCCATATATAACCAAGCTGGGTGAGGGATGTGTCACAGAAGCACTTTCCATTCCACTGTTGTATCTTATGAAAGGGTAATGACTGGTGGGCTGTAAGAATGCATGCATGGCACCATGAATGGTCACCAGAGCAAGTCAAGCACTGGAGCAATCCTTCTTCACCCTGACAAGATTTGCAGAGCCCTCCATTGGCCAAATTTCCTGACTCCAGGATAATATTTAGGAATAAGTCACAATAAATGAGATATTCATGAATGAAGTTGTTTTGAGTCTTAAATTAAATGTTTGACTTAGTCACGAAGATGTTTGGATTTAACCAGATGTACCTGCCTTAGTTTTTCATCTTTGATTATCTGTATATAACATAAAATCTCCATGAACCTCTCCATCATGTTGTTATGAACTGGGATAGTTCTTAACACAAAGGCCACACAAGAGAGGCTTGTCAAATGTGGATCTTAGCACCAAAGCAAAAGAGCAACAGTTCTCAGTACAGGAACATTGAGTACTGGCACAAGATGGCTAAGTCAAGTACTGTGTGTAAACAATGAAGACAGTTAAGACCTGGTAGAGGACTAGACTGGCTGAGTTGAGTATGTGAGTTCGCTTTAGACTAAGATGAATGAGTGCTAGGTCTTGGAGATGATTCAGATGACTAAGATTGAAAAGTCTTAGTGAAGGATATTCTGGGTAAAACCCAGTAAGATTAAGGTAAAGATCTAAGGACAGTACACTGCTTAAATAAGGTAACTATATGCACATGGACTAAGATCGAAAAGGAAGGCATAGAACAGTAAGTGTGTATCCTAGAAAAGAAGGCAACTATAGTACAACTGTGTTGAAACATACAAATACAAGGTGATAATGACATAAGCAGGAACATAGCGAGGAAAGAAGGAAAATAGAATAGGGGCACATACAATTGTAACACATGTTCTTGAATGTTGTCTAGTCCTTGATGATGGTGCTTAATTTTTTTCTGTGGGCTAGAGGCAGGTGAAGGCTGCTCTGACGACTCATAACAAGGATTAGCACATGATTCCACCCATGTTGGTTTTCTCCTTTTCTTCATGATTTTTTTGTGAGAAACATACTGAACATCCAAGTCCTTCCCTTTGGATAATTGTCCTCTGTCTTGAAAAGAGAAAGTATTGGACTTTAGACAAATTTTTTTCTTGCCAGACATGATGGTGTAATGTGCACTGCAGCTAGAGAATGCGAAATTTGGTTAAGTATCGCTAGTATGATTAAAAAAATTTCGAGAGTCCCAATTTGCTCCACTGAGATAACCATCAGATCTCCCTATATCTCCCTTCTCACATGTTTCCTAGGTCTATGATCTGTAACACTACTTCCCAATAATTGTAACAAGTCCATCTGAACTGGAAATGCTGGCTTGGACACCCCTACACGATCATGAGCCTTGTCCTTCATAAAATGTGCAACAACAAATCTTTCTCCAATTTTCCAGGGACCCACTGAGTGCTCCAAAACCTTCCCACCAATATAAGCAATGGTTCAGAGAAGAAATGATAAGGTTCATACCTTGCCTGCAATGAATGCCAATGTTCCAAGGAAGTAATCAAGTTCTGCATTGAGATCTTTAATGGAAAAAGTTGCATCATGCCCAATGCCCAAACTGGCTAGAAGGTCATAATGGGATTGGGCCCCACCAGCATCATGATGACTCAATGTAATCCAATTAGCAATAAGCTCCATTCCAGTAAAAATTGAAGGCCATTCAGACACTGGCACTGGTTTTTTAGGCTGCCTAGTGACATTCAATACCTTTGAGACTGTGGCTGAGCCTGCCTCAAATAGCTCAGGAGCAATGATAGCTGTTATGGCATTGAAGAAAAATTCAGTGCCTGAGATAGCCTTTAGCAAATGTTGAACTGATTTAATGGAACAGGAAGCTGATGGCACTAAAGGATCTTGAAGCCTCTAAATCACTGATCATGTGAGAAATTTGATGTCAATGAAACCCTCAAAAATAAAATTAAGTTACCTCTTGTCTTTGCATAAAATAAGCAGGGGACATAGTGACCTGTCCTGCTCCAAATTTTCCTCCACCCTCAGGCACCAGAAAGTTGTCTGAATGCTAGGAGTGTTTCTTGTTAATGGCTGATTCAGTGACTGGAATGGATTTCAGCAAATAATCATGAAGTTCTGTGGTAGCAGTGTTCATCAAATCCTTCATTAATTAGCTGTCACTATGGAAAAATTTAAACTTAATAAGATGAAACTTACCACATGACTACAGGACAAGATATTGGGGAGGTACCAAACCAAAATCTTGCCATGATTATCGACAATTGTAGCTGGTTCAGAAATTCTCCCTAGTACTGCCATCTGAAAATATTTGCCAAGTTTTTTCTGTTCTGTTGATGGGGCCCCATCTGGCTGGCCATAGGAGGATTTCACCATATCAGCATACCGATTGACATCTCATGTGACATAGTCTATCTCACAAATATCAACTTATTAAATTAGCATTGATTCTACAATGGCTTACATGGATTAGTAATTGCATGGGAAGTAGTCAAGGAAGCATGACATATTTCATATTGTGTCACTAGAGTGGAGCTGTGACCTGCAGGCTCTGATTGGGACACACAAGCATTTAGTTGCAACCAGATCCTCATTCTTGATCAATGTCAATTAGCTACTTGGATCATAATTGACTGATAATCACACATACCATGCCTTTTGCAGTAGATGAGACTGGAGGACACTATCTTTGTAGACAGGCACTATAGAGGCTTCCTTCATAATTTTCATTATCTTGGCACTCAGCAAGGCTCGAAGGTTCCTTGACTCTGGCTCTAATGAGGCCATGATGTAAGTCAGTCACTAAGACTACAGTGGAGGATTGGTTCAACCTGGTTTCTTGGGAAAATTTTTAAAATTAAAATATGGTTTGAATTAGGTTTGATGAATTTGATTAAACTGTGTGAATTTAATTTAGCCTCATATGGGTCACCCCATTAAGCTATTATTAGTATTCAGTTAGCGATGCTCATTGTTTTCTGAAGGAACCATCTAAACAACACATGTGTGTTTTTTACCAAAGATGCCTCAAACCAGCCTCCAAATTTACACGAGTAAGTCTACTTATTATTTAGGTAAGAATACTCATGATATTCTGCAGGAATATCCAAACAACATGTGTGTGTTTTTTACCAAAGACCCAGAGTCCTAGTTACTGTGAAAAGTACAAGCTCTATGATGTAGCAGTGCTTAAGTGTGATATACTGAGATTATTGATGAGCAGGAATCTGATAGTGATTGCAGAACCATTTAGATCTTTGTAGTCTAGCCCACTTTCAAAGTGCAAAAGCCAAGTAGTGAATCTTATAGAATAAGGCATGACCAAACAGGCTTGCTTCCATAACCACTGTCGACACATCAATGTTCACCAGAACCTTTCCAATGGTAGGTCACACACTCCTATTGTATGTTGGTCAGGTAGGCATTGCTACAGGGATCCCAAGCTTACTGGAAGTATCCATACCACAGTTCTAAACCTTCATCTATGGTTGGACTTCACACCCTACCATTAGGAAGGTTCTGGTGAACATTGATGTGTTTACAGTTGTTATGGAAGCACGCCTGAGCAAGCTTGGGATCCTTGTGGCAATGCTCATTTGATCAACATACAATAGGAGTGTGCAACCTACCATTGGGAAGATTCTGGTGAACATTGATGTGCCACAGTTCTAGACCTTCACCTATGGTTGGACTTCACACCCTACAACTGGGAAGGTTCTGGTGAACATTGATGTGTTGACAGTGGTTATGGAAGCACGCCTGAGCAAGCTGGGGATCCTTGTGGCAATGCCCATTTGACCAACATACAATAGGAGTGTGCAACCTACCATTGGGAAGATTCTGGTGAACATTGATGTGCCACAGTTCTAGACCTTCACCTATGGTTGGACTTCACACCCTACAACTGGGAAGGTTCTGGTGAACATTGATGTGCCACAGTTCTAAACCTTCACCTATGGTAGGGCACACACTCCTATTGTATGTTGGTCAGGTGGGCATTGCCACAGGGATCCCCAGTTACTGGAAGTATCCATACCACAGTTCTAAACCTTCACCTATGGTTGGACTTCATGCCCTACCATTGGGAAGGTTCTGGTAAACATTGATGTAACTCTTGCTGGTCTAGTTACATCAATGTTTACCAGAGCCTTCCCAATGGTAGGGCATACACTCTTGTATGTTGGTCAGATGGGTGTTGCCACAGGGATCCCAAGCTTACTGGAAGTATCTATGCCATAGTTCTAAACCTCCACCTATGGTTGGACTTCATGTTGCCAGTCTAGTTGTGTTGGTGCATGAGAATATTTCCACAATCATGTGACTTTTCATAGCAGCAAAAAAATGAGTATATGAGGTGTGCAATGTTATAGCAAGACATGCAGTACATAAGTATTCATTACTACAGTGTTGAACTACCACCTAGGCTAGTATACATCAAAGTCTACCTAGCTGCTATGCTTGTGAGGCAAGAATGTTCGACCCAAGGGGTTGCAGGTGAATATACTTCGTCAAATGCTGATATGAGAAGTGTGACACTCCTATAAAGTGATGCTGATGCTAGTGGTAGCATTGCTGCTGATAGCATTATGGATTCCATGGATGCCGACATTAAGCGCCTTGTGAAAGATAGATACCAGTAATGCCAGTGATACTGATGATACCATGAGGAGCACTAATGATGAGCATGGTGATAGCATGTGCCGATAACTGTGATAGCACGGTAGGCCAAGGGACAGTGAAGAGTGATAGTGTGATGATGATGATACCAATGATACCAATGGATACCAGTGGATACCGGTGCTTTAGTGAGGATAGCAGTAAGGGAAGCATTGAGAGCAAAGACCATCAAAGGTCTCTTAGAGATATTTGGATTTCAAAGAAGATATATTTGTGTATAGCAAAAGTGGTAGCAGTATGGAAATCCTGTCTAATGAATGATATGATATAAGAAAAATGATTGTAAGTGACTTCTCCTACCACTGTATGGTAGAAGGGGAGTGTCTAATGGAGAAGTCAACAGTCTTTTATCATACATCATAAGTACGCAGAATTGATAGGCAAGAATAGTAGCAAGTATGTGAGAGTTAGCCATAGCAATATGTAATAGTGCTGCATGTGCTGCAGCACGTGTTCTACATGTAATAAAGCTTGCCATGGAATTAGCAGCAGTAGATGGGAATATACTATGCACCAAATGGAACTAGTTGGCATGGCATGGGCATTCAATGGGCATCGGCTCATGGAATGTGTATCAGTACTGCAGTATGGTAGTCCA
This sequence comes from Suillus decipiens, assembly GCA_016695475.1. Lineage (NCBI taxonomy): Eukaryota > Fungi > Basidiomycota > Agaricomycetes > Boletales > Suillaceae > Suillus > Suillus decipiens. Next base: position 2,943 of record MU173080.1, on the reverse strand, counting down.
GCAAGAGTGCAGTAACCTCAGTAACTGTATATATTGATAGCATTAGGGGTGGTCATGCTATGCGGTATAGGGGCTAGACAATAATGGAAATGGACCTATGCGAGGCTAGTGCCAGCTAGACTGTCACAGTGTGGTGAATGGAATGAAAGACTTACCATAGACTTCCAGGTGCTAGATACAAACACAACTGTAGATATTTATATATATATTAGCGCACAGTGAACAGAACAAAAGACTTACCTGATAGAAACCCCAGATGCTAAGTCACAATGCCAGACAGACACAGGGTACAACACTAATATAAGACACTAGAGAGAGAAAACATTAGTGCATGGTGAAACAAATGAAAAAACTTACTAGAGAGACACCCAGATGCCAATACACACACTTGAGACAAAGACACCAGAAAACTAGAGAGAGAAGTTAGTGCATGGTGAACCAAATGAAGGACTTACCTGACACTGAGTTCTGTAGAGACAAATATAAGACACTAGAGAGAGAAAATGTTAGTGCATGGTGAACCAAATGAAAAAACTTACTAGAGAGACACCCAGATGCCAATACACACATTTGAGACAAAGATATGATAAAACTTTAGGTAGAAGTTAGTGCATGGTGAACCAAATGAAGGACTTACCTGACACTGAGTTCTGTAGAGACAAATATAAGACACTAGAGAGAGAAAATGTTAGTGCATGGTGAACCAAATGAAAAAAAACTTACTAGAGACACCCAGATGCCAATACACACACTTGAGACAAAGACACCAGAAAACTAGAGAGAGAAGTCAGTGCGTGGTGAACAGAATGAAGGACTTACCTAACACTAAGTTCTGTAGAGACAAAAATTGGCAAACAGTATACAATGAAGAAAAAACTTACCAAGCATGAAAGTTAGCATTATGGTAGATCCTTTGGATCCTTGCAGGTTGCAGCCCTGCAAGGACCCAAAGGGTACCATAGAATTAGCATGTATCATAGATTAATGAGAAAAGAAAATATGTGTATTGTGAAGATGTGTGGAAAGAGCAAAGTCAACAGTGTGTTTGAAGTTTGAACCAATGTGTCTATTTGGTGTTGTTTGTTTTTTGGATGTGTTTGTATTGCAACTTTGTGAGCTTGCAAGTCCAGCATGTCTACAGTTTGTAGTCTCAATATTATACTATTGTTCTCAGCATGTTACCGTTGTTTCTGCAATTCTCTCCTTTCACATTTACCCAGCAGTAGCTGTCATATTGATCCCAGCATCCACGACTGTGCCATGCCCCCTCAGACCAAACAAACCTGCAAGAATTCAACTGGTGGTGTGGTGCCTTGTGTCACCCTCAACATACCTGGTGCTCTTTCAACTATTTCAAGGGTAGAAGTGGGGACTGTGAGGACTTAGGAGGAGGAGAGAACAGATCATAATAATGTGCATAATTAACATTATTGTTCTTTACCATTTCAACTAACTACTGCTATCTATATCTACCTACTGTTCTGTCTTGTTTGTCATGATGGATCCACCAACAATGAGTGCTTGTTCATGTGTGACTCATGTCCATGCACCATGTGCTCCCATTGCTTGCAGATCCCACCAAGTCACAAAGACACTATCTCTGGAGATGGCATGAAATTTGTTTGCATATCCTGCCATATTGGAACTGAAGACCATGGCCACTGCCCCCAAAAGTCTTACTTCATGAGTTCCTAACTTTTGTTATTGTTTTTTGTTGTATATTGATTTGATCATATATATATTATCACTACAGGGATTTTACTGTGATGGGAAGCCCATTTTCGATACTTTCCTCCAGATCTGTAGGACACTCAAATGTTCTCACCAAGCACAGGTTTTGGCCAAAACTGTGATCTTTGTCCACCTTAATCTCATTGACAATGACATGATGGGCAGCCCATTTAAACTCACACACAATTTTCTCATGCCATACTTTCCCAATGGTGGACTCCTTTTTTGTGAGGTTGTGTTTGATGTTGGTTCAGAGTCGAAGATCAACAAGTTTCATACTGTGGTAACCAAGCTTGTGTCTGACCTGTTGGCTTATGATGGCAGTTGGAAATGCATTATCTTTGTGATCTCCAACCACACTGACAAAACCTTTGGTGATCTCTTTGTAGGGTATGAGGGCACAAAGAAAATATATGTTGCTACTCCCATCAATGCTGTAAGTCCGTGTGTGTACTGACAGTCCAAAACAAAGTTTCTGGACATCATGCTTGGTCCTTTCAAGGATCTCATCAACCTTGCTGTCGAATAGTACCTATGGCTGTTCTGTTGTGGCACTATTGTCAACAACTCTGAGAGCTTTGCAAACTTGAAGACTTCAGTACTTGAGTAAGCTATTCTTGATCTGTCTTGCATCTGACTTAATGTGGTTATACTAGACATCAACTTTCCACTACTGTAGCCTTCAATGCAGTATGTTTCCAGCCAAGCTTCACCATGCATCTTCTTTTTGCATTCATCGAGCATGTCATCATCAAGTGATTCTCTATCAGCCTTGCATTCCCTCTTATGCTGAGTCATGCTCTCAACTTGGATTGGCACTCTGACATTTTATTGTTGGTGAAAAATGCCAACTCATTGAACATCACCAAGTTTGCATGGACCCATGTTGTGTTTTGCCCTTGGGGGCAGTACCTTCCTGCTCAATGCCTCAAGTGTGGGTGGGTTGACTCATGGATTTTGGTAAACCATCACAAGGCTTATTCTTTTGAATGTAAGAATCAGACTTGCAACCAATCCTTTGAGTTTTGTCAACCAGAGAATTTGACAAGAGTTTTTACACATGGTAAATCACCTCAGTCATCTTAGATTCAACTTGCCCTGTAGGCCTATATTTTGCTTGCCCTTCATGTCTTATATCTACAGTACTGAATCTATTTTGATGTGCTCTCAAATCATGAAGTTTGAAACATGAATCAATCACAATCACATGAC
>MU173079.1:27338-85122 GCA_016695475.1 Suillus decipiens | reverse complement strand
CCACCATCTAATATAATATATGATATATCACCCATGGCCTACCCATCTAATTCAATGTATGTCTGGGCCCACCCAGATATCTGATAACAAATACCCTTAGCATACCCATCCATCTCCATCTGCACATCTACATTGGTACACTCATCTACATTATATTCAACTACCTCAGCCAATCAGTCTATAGAATATTCATGTACATCAGCCCACTCATCTACTCTACATATTCCCTACATCGGCACACCCGCCTCCATTGGAAATAATATTTCTCCCAGCCCATCCATCATAGTCGAAGATATACTGAGATGGGCTTACCCATCTCCATCGGTAATCATATCCCCCTGGCCCTCCCATCTACATCAGAAATAATATTTATCCTGGCCCATCTGTCATAGTCGAGGATATTTTTACCATGGGCCCATGATCTGCTGGCCATATTAGACAGGATATTATGCATGTCCACTGACTCGTATAATACAGAGATGAGTCACTGTAGTATGTGGCTGTGACCAGAGTTATAGCAAGTGATAGCAGTAGCAGAAAGTAATAGATATACACATGAAGTAGTGGATGAACAAAGCTGCCCAGCAGCTGGTAACCTAGTGCACTTGAACATTAATGTCTATCACAGATGCTGACAATGAGACTTAGCAATGAGTTAGCAAAAGCTCACATGGTTCTGATATTCCTAAACAGACTTATTCGTCACGTTACTCTAAGAATCCACTCTTGATCCAAATTCAAACTCAGTTTTACCAGTCCATCTATCAACAGCTTGCCTCATTAGACAGGCTGGTCACCAGTCTAGGCTTCTGTGTGCTCTTTCCATGGCATTGTTGGCATACAAAACACTACACCTTATCTGCTTGACTTTAAAAAAAATTCTGGAAGATGGAAGGCTTTGTGCCTATCTCTACTCCAGGATCTTCTGGCCATTTTGATGTGTGGAGCACTGTTTAGATCTGAGCTAGATCCTGGCATGGGGTGCACCTTTAGATCTGAGCTAGATCCAGTGTGCCCACAGCTCAAACTTACTGCAGGGCCTTTTGGGCCAGTTTTGACATGCGGGCACATGATGTTGCAAGATTATTGTTTGCAACGAAGGTTAGTTTTTGAAGTTCTTCTAATATTTCTACTAATATCTCGGCAGCTTGGGCAGCTGAAAAGGGCATGGTATATTTTTATACTCTTAACATACACTTGATATTGACATGTTCTCATGTAGCACACTTTCCTCTCTGTAACTCAAGGAACTGATCTTTATTTGTGTCTCCAAGGTGTCCGGAGTCCTGCACCAGTTTTGCTGACAAATAGATCGCGGTGGTCCTTTCCTATGCGAGCATGAGAACTGCACATGAACAAAAACTATCAGGAGATTAGGCTTATCCAAGTCAAGAGGGCTCAACTTATGTGAATTCAGGTAACGATGATCATGCTTCTCTCATTCTGGCCCATTCGGTAATAAGCGGTCGTTTGCGTCTACATTGGGCCGCATCAGACGAGAGTTGGATGCTTATAGGATTAAATCTATCAGGCGGTGGTCGCAAAATATGAATATGCATCTATTTTGTACATGTTTGATTATATCTACCATGCACATATCGCAAGATCACATAGTGCTGCCCCCATCCTGTTTCAATCATATCTTTCAGTGCATGTATATACCGGTGCCGACGAAAGTCCTCAAAGAACAGCTTGTTCACCTCGTTTCCACGCCACCCTATGAGCGATTTCCGGTTATCTTTTCCGGGGCATTATCAAGCGCATCACCACAAACACCAAACTTCCAACAAGACAGATGCTCTTATCGTCACAGGGCACGATTTCAGCACAGTGAAGTAAGAGAACGAGAACGACTACTTACACCACTGAAGAGCGACGGTATCAACCACCTATATTGGGATGAAAGTAAAGCGCCAGATACTGGTCCACCTGAAAATATTCGTTCGGTAAGAAATGAAGACGACAAAAAACTACTCACTGAGCAATGAACCAAGTGCTGAAATTCGCAGGTTGTCAGGCTTTTTTACATACAACTGACTGGTACACACCGGTAAAGGCGAAACATATGCCCATACGCGCCCTGCATAGAAGGTTCAATATTATTGGCCAGATGACGAGCGCAATACAAAAACCAACCCTAGCTCCGACAAATCGGACGTCAACATAGCCACCAGCGGGACCAACACCGCGACATCTTGGATTGTTAGTGCCAGAAATTACACTAGCCGTAGTATGAAACATACAAATTCCAGAAAAGTAACCGTATGCAATGCCTATCAGAACCACACTGGATATATTGCTCAGAGCTATCATGGATATAATGATGACACCGCATGCAGCGGTGGATGCGATTGTCAAGTTCAATAACCCCGTATATGCCTGAATTATTCCTGCTGTACAACGTCCAACGACGCAGGCAGCATTCAAGATCACAAGCTAAATCGGGTTGAAGGCAGGGTCGACAAAGAAAAAGAATGTATTGAACGTACGGAGTATAGCGAGAAATGGACATTGATCCCGTGTTTGATAGAGTCCAGTTGTAAGTAAAATAAAGGGAATAAAAAGCCGATCTGACATAGCAGGATCCTAGGTGTGATCAGCTCCAAAGACTTCGAGTTGGTTTATGCGGATGCGAAAAAGATCGTACCCAACAGTCATGAGGATGAATGGGACCTCGCGAGAGCATTTTCTTGCCACTGCACTATATTTTGTAATCGGTGTCGATAGTGCCCTCGTACGCATGGATAAGCAGGCAATCAATAACAGGGCACTAACAAAACCCGCACTGGCACGGACCCCTCTTGCAAAGCCAACAGTGCCATTCAAAAGATGATTCAGCATGATCGTATGAACGATGGCGCCTAGTGGTGTACCGGATGCGACAAGAGACATCACCAACGTGCGTCTTTTGGAGAAGTGCTGAGATATGACCGCCATGCAGGGACCATACGTTAGGCCCATCCCAATCCCAGGAAGGACACCCTGAATTACAAAAATCTAATCACAAATATAGGTAGTCAACTAGTGAGACTGGCAGGGCTACTTACCATATAGAATTGACCAGGCTTGGCGAAGGATAATGCGAACAAGGACAGTGATTGGAGTAATGACCCCACAGTCACCAAATAGTAGCTATCAGCAATTAGGTGATAACAACCGATTATGAACGTATCAAAACTTACAACCACCCTCTGTCATACAGCAGACCAGATATTAAGGTGCAACTGGGTATCAGGGATGCATTCAATGCACCGATCCATCTGACAATGACTGAGATCACGAATATCAGAGTATAAATACATTCACTTACGATATTGTAGCCGGTGGTTGGTTAGTTAGATAAATTCGCGTGTAAAAATCTTTCAAGTATGTTGGTCAATGATGTACACAACCTATCATACCACTGCCGTGTGCTTACCTTGGTAGACTCCAAAAGAGGTCACATATCTGTTTGTAAACTATTAACTGATATCTCGATTGATCAGATTTCAGACCGACCCGAAGCAACAGAATTGTATCAGGAAACTAAGCGTCATGGCAAATGTGAGACGTAAAACTTGTGAATACCATCCAAAAATATCTTACGATCCAAAAGCAGTTGCCCATGCCTGACGCCCGCCATCCGGAGGGTCAGATTCTAAACACAGTGTTGGGGTGTCAGAAGACTGTTTGTGTCCCAGCTCTTCCAGAACGTCTAACTTCTCGTTGGTCGTGAGCTCATTGCAGAATTCGGCCTGCATCATAGCCGCTATTGAAGGAAACGATAGGTGAGGAAAATGTTATGTACTAGCAGATGCATGTATTGAGAATATAAAGACAATATTACTTGTGACCCTGCAAGAGCGCCGTGCAACCTCATTAAAAAATAGTTAGTTGCTAAAAGGTGCGTTACATCACCGGCAATAGGGTCTTGCGCATGCAGGTCCGGGCGTGCTCAATTCTCGAGTTGTCAAGGATGTCGTAAGGTGTGTCAAGCTGCAGCCAAAAATGATATAAGCCACCAAACTGGGATCGCCCGAACATCGGAGCAGAAGAACATTCGCTTACGGTATTGTGGACGGTAGTTGGTTAGTTAGATAATTTCTTGCGTAAAAATATTGGAAGTTCGTTTGTCAACCACGTATATAACCGATCTTGCCACTGTTGTGTATTTACCTTGGTAGACTCCAAGAGGTCAAATATCTGTTCGAGAGCTATTAAGTGATATCTCGAATCTCGATTGGACAGATTTTAGACCGACCCGAAGCCACAGAATTGTGTCAGAAAACTACGCGTCATGACAAATGTGAACCACAAGACCTGTGGATATCATTCAATCCAAAAGCGGTTGACCATGCCAGACGCCTACCATCTGATCCAAACACAGTATCGGGGAGTCTGAAGACTGTGCATCCGAGCTCTTCCAGAACGTCTATAGATGCAGGTATTCAAATTATAAGGACAACATTACTTGTGGCCTTGGAAGAGTGCTGTGCAACCTCATTCCAAAGGGGTTACCTGGTGACAGGTGCATTATGTCACCAGCAGGGGTTAGTCGTTGACAGCAATCTCAATGCACACGTAGAAGAATCCATACGGTCTTGCAGGGTCCATTCTTGTGATCATAAATACCTGACAGGATTATGACAGGGTAAGGCATCTATATAGAAATCAAACCGAAACCATACCCTGGATAATATTTCCTTAGGGTGAGGCGGCCATTCCTGCCCTTGAGTCATCTATAGGTAATTCACACTCATAATGGAAGGTACTTACTTGCAATGAGTCACTAGCGCAAGGCAACTTGCTATGGGTTCAGAAATCCAAATATTAAACTGGTAGGCGGTCCTATTCACCATGATCGAGGTCGACAGAAATGTGCGCATTCCTGCGCCACGCTGTTGTATGTAATGGCATAAGCAAATGTGCTCCAACCTCAGGCGGTCGACCACGAAACGAGTGGAACACATCACTTTCGAGTGTACAAAGTTACAACATACTTTATCGCAGTACTCGCTGATTGGCTGCATGAGTATTTGTATTTTGAACCTGTATCAACAAAGAAAGAATTCAAGGTACTTTGAAAGGAAGGGGGAATTCCAGAACCAAGACCGCTTAGTCAAGTTGTCGTTAGACATCCACGTGACTGCCGTAACCGTAACAGCGATTAGCTTGCGTGTTTTGCTCGTATCATCTTCAATCGACACAAATCGGAATAAAAAAGTGTGCGTAAGTATACATTATCTCATCCTAGTGCTACCGACAGCGTAAAAATAAGTATGTGAAACAGACAAGTACATACATCGACAGAAAAAAGCACTCATAGAACACACAGTCCACGTTTCCGCGCATTGTAGCTGATTAGTGTCTCTTCCATTTATCGCCTGCGGTATATGATCAAGCGTGCCACCACAAACATGGAACTTCCGACAAAAGATATGAGCTTATCGCGGCAGATGCAAATTTCAGTATGGGGTTGCGCAAGTCCGGGAACAATGCAAAACTACTCACCCCGCTGAAGAGGGCCGCTATCCACCATCTATATTGAGAAGAAAGCAAGGCTCCTGATATTGGGCCGCCTGAAAATGTTGGATCAATAGTAAATAAAGACCGGAAAGCAACGACTCACTGAGTAATCCACCAAGGGCTAACCATTCACTTATTGTCAGGAGTTCCGAGACAGAGCTTAATGCTACACACCAGTGAAGGCAAAACATATCCCAAATCGCGCCCTGCATATGAGAGGGAGGGTCAACATCGCTGGACTATATGCGTAGAAGAAGCTAACCCTAGCTCGGACAAGTCGGGCGTGAACGCAGTCACCAACGGTACCATCAGCGCGATGTCTTGAAGAGTCAGTGGTAGAAACTACTCAAGCTGCGGTGCGTTACATACAAACTCCAGAAAAGTAACCATATGCAAGCCCTATTACAACTACACTTGTTATGTCGCTCAGAGCTATCACGGAAATGATGAGGACACTGCATGTGACGGTAGATGCGATCGTGAAGTTTAAAGTTCCTGTGTACGCTGCAATCATTCCTGCCGTGCAGCGGCCGACGACACAGGCGGCATTCATAATTGCAAGCTATATCGTGTTGGAAGTCAACAGGGAAGAAGAAAATATCAGACATACGGAGTAGAACGAGAAATGGACGTCAATTCCATGCTTGATAGAGTCAAGTTGCAAGTAAAATATAGGGAAGTAATACCCGATCTGAAATATTGTTGACCTAGACATGCTCAGCTATGAATACTTCGAATTGAACTTGCGCAAGCGCCAAAGGCAACGTACCCAGCGGTTATAAGGATGAAGAAAACATCGCGAGAGCATTTTCGCACAGCTGTACTATAGCTGACAGTCGGTTTCGACATTGGCAGTACTCTTGTGCGCATGGATAAACAGGATATCAATAGCAGGGCACTAACAAAACCTGCACTGGCACGGACACCTCTCGCAAAGCCAACATTACCATTCAGAAGGTGATTCAGCATGATGGGATGGATAATGGCACCCATCGGTGAACCGGACGCGACGAGAGACATCACTAACGTGCGTCTCTTGGAGAAGTGTTGAGAGATGACCGCCATGCAAGGACCATACGTTAGGCCCATCCCAATCCCAGAGAGGACACCTTGAACCATGAAAATCTAGGTGTTGTGTATAGCTAGTCCATCCACAAAATTACCAAGGCTACTCACAAGGTAGAACTGACCAGGTTTTGCGAGGGATAACGTGAACAAAGATAGTGACTGGATGACCGACCCCACGATCATCAACTTGTAGCTGTCAGAAATTAGTGCTATAAAACTACTACCAACATGTGGCAACTTACAACCATCCTCTGTCGTACAGCGGTCCTGAAATTAAGGTGACATTATCTGCCAGGAACGAGGTTAATGCACCAATCCATCTGACAGTGGCTGAGACAACAGACTCCAGAGTATGAGTGCATTTACTCACGATATTGCAAACGGTGGTTGGTTGGTCAGGTAAATTCGCGTGTAAAAATCTTAGTTAAAGTTTGTCAATCATATGTACAATCAATCATGCCATCACTGCGCACCTTGATATACCCCAAAAGATGATACGTATCTGTCAAAGTGCTGTGAAACATCATCTCTCGAAAGAACAGTGGCAGAACAAACCCAAAGCCACAAAACTGTATCAAAAAACTGAGTGTCGTTGTGAATACGCAACTCGCGGACATCATTATCATTTGAGACACAACTTACCACCCGAAAGCGGTTGCCCATGCCCAAAAGCCGCCATCTGGAGGGTCATATTCTGAAGAAAGTGGCGAAGAATCAAGCTCTTCTAGAGTATCTGACTTCTCGTGTGCCACGAGCGTATCACGAATTCTGGGCTGAGCCATAGAAATTGAAGGAACCGGTTGGCGAGTAAAACATTTTGTCGACAAACCCAGGGCTTAAGGATTATAAGCCAGGCTTGTATTGCTGTCAACGAAGTCTTCAGCCGAAATTAAAGGACCAGATGGAGCCAATAGTTGGCCGTCTTCGTGTTTCAGGTGTGCTGAAGGCCCAGACCCTGAGGTGAACATGATACTGACTACTCGCGGCTAACACTCTGTATAGGTCTTCGTTCTCGTCACTAGATATTTTAGATTTTGACGGATATATGAAATATTCGGCCCATCTTTCCGGCGTTTCGATATTTTCTACTTATGTGATGAGCGTGACACTGGCTCAACCTAAAACAAGCAAATTGAATGAGGGGTAGGAGGGCCACTGCATTTCTGAGGCTGTCTTCCTTGTTTAGGATCTGCTGGTGCCACGACAGTCCAGTCTGTCCAGACCGATCTACGCGTTTAAGATACCGCCAATGGAGTCCACAGCTGCCAGATTTCGACCAATTGCAAAAAAGTAAATCATGGTGGAAAACAAGATAAGTGGTGGCAGAAAAATTAATATACTGCTCCCATCCTGATTCAGTAAATCTGGGGTCGTCTCTGATATCGAATCCTTGTGCCACGGCGGGCCCGATTGGCTTGCTGCATGTCGGCCCATGTCAACCGTGACAAGTCAGTCGAATGAGAGAATCCTCGTACGCCATGTGTAGATGCAGACGATAACGCTAAACTCCAGCGGAATCAATCGGAAGACCGCAGCAAGATTGGTTCGAAATTCGAATAAGTCTGGTCCTATGATAAAGGCTCGATCCACAAGTCGCAAAATCCGGCTTCGGAGTTTTAAAATTTACTGCACATAGCCCATGTTGCACGTACATGCAAGTCGCCTCTGTTGTGGTTCAAACGTTGACGTCCAAACTGATTCGCTGATGCCCGAGATCCAGCTGAAAAAGAATAAGGGAAGACTCAATGGATCATCGATCATTAGCCGTGTTGTGACTTGTCCGAGTAGATGGAATGTTGTCGTTGTTGGCGGTATCGACACCCCGAGTCCGGCGCTCACGAACTCCTGCTACAAAGGTCCCACATTGGTGGCTTATCGTTTTGTCTTCATCCTTGTCCGCCAGATTTCGAACGTTTCGTATCGTGTAGGGCATTCAATCTTACTGCGAGAAGCGATAGGCAGATGAAAACTGCGCTAATGCTGTGACTGCTCGAGTTCGGTGGGCACTTACTACACATAACGTGGTGTCCTCACCTTGTTCGTTTTAGGCGGAGGGTTCTGCGACGCGTGCTTGGACACTGCAAGTACTGACAATACTGGCATCACCCCTTGACCCTGCAAGATTCCTGTGCAATCTCATACTAAAGCTAAAGGGGTTGCTTGGAATGATGTCTCTGACAGGCGTTGGCGAGTCATCTCGATGAATATTCTTCTATGACTCTTGGGCTGCAGGGTCTTATAGTAGGGTTCGTACCCTTGTGATTGGAAGGATGGATACCTGACGGCAATGATAACAGTTGCCTGAAGGAGAACTTGAATGAGTTCGTTCCGCAGGGTTACCGTATTGCCACATTAGCAAGATGTGCCGCGATACCGCTGTTCATCTCTAGAAATGCATTTCATTTGGGGCAATAGACTTCCGAGAGTGGCTTCTTTCTGTTTTAGACCACAACGCCAGTGATATTCGCTGACATGATAAACCTTGCTCGACGTGCGTGGCGTCGCGTGCCACATCTCCGCTGGTTATTACGCATACAGAATGATAGGCCGCGCTTCGAGTGAACGCCGACAACTTACCTAAGGACACCAAAGTTAAGTTAGGTCCGAGTGTGGTAAGTAAAATTCGGCTTTACTGTTCGCCGGTCATCTTGCCTCTCGACTAGTGACCCTGTGGTAAATATTGTTAGAGATAAGAATCCGCAAGCGATTCTTGATGCGCGTTGACATGAGTTTAGATCTACTCTTGTTCGTATGAAAGCAGGGTACGTCGGTGTCAATGATCTCATCACCGTAGGGGGCCATCTGCAAATCAGAGACTTGACATTGTCCACCGTTATTCGTTCAATTTGAATCCGGAGTCAATTGATTGATGATAGGTCAGTCCAAAGAATATTTGTGCTTCTGCACACGCGTTCAATACATACACATATCTACAATAAGTCATGTCTAGTCCAGCACGAGTGCATACCAGTCTCTACAGAATCCAATGTAACAACTAGTTCATGTGTCCCCACCAGCTAGTGATATTTTCCGTTCATTTCTCGGCGGTATATCATCAAGCGCATCACGACGAACATCAAACTTCCGACGAGGGCCATGAGCTGGATGTAAATTTTAGCACAGGGTTTGCGGAAGTGCAGGAACAATATGAACTACTCACTCCACTGAAGAGTGACGCTATCCACCACCTATATTGAGAACCAAGCAAAGCACCTGATATCGGGCCACCTGAAAATATTGGTTCGATGGTCAATAAAGATAGGAAAGCAACTACTTACCGAGTAATCCACTGAAGGCTGACCATTCGTGCATTGTCAGGCGTTCCAAGACAGAGCTAGATGATACATACCAGCGAATGCAAAACATATGCCCATTCGCGCTCTGTATATGAGGGTCAACATCACGAGAATGCAAATGTAAGAAAGGCCAACCCCAGTTCAGATAAATCGGGCGTGAACGAAGTCACCAACGGGACCATCAGCGCGATGACTTGGAAAGTCAATGCCAGGAGTCATACAAGCTGCAATATGACACATACAAATACCAGAAAAGTAGCCATATGCAAGACCTAACAACACCATGCTGCCAGTGTCACTCAGAGCTATCATAGATATTATGATGGCACTGCATGCGACAGTGGATACAATCATGAGGTTCAGTACCCCCGTATACGGTGCGATTATTCCTGTCATGCAGCGTCCGATAAAACTGGCTGCATTCATTATCGCAAGCTAAAGTGAGTTAAGAATTGATAACAAAGAGAGTACTTTTAGGCGTACGGAGTAGAACGAGAAATCGATGTTAATGCCGTGTTTGATAGAGTCCAGTTGCAAGTAAAACACAGGGAAGAAAAACCCGATCTGAAATAGTGTCAACCTAGGCACAATAAGCTGTCAAGACTGTGAATCCTTTGGTGTATGTCAAATACATACCCAACGGTCAAGATGATGAAGAGAACATCCCGAAAGCATTTTTGCGCCACCACAATACAACTAACAGTTGGGACCGGCAGTTCTCTTGTACGCATACATAAACAGGCGATCAGTAACAGAGCACTGACAAAACCCGCACTGGCCAGGACCCCTCTTGCAAAGCCAACAGAACCATTCAAAAAGTGATTTAGCATGATCGGATGAATAATGGCACCCAGTGGTGTACCGGATGCGACGAAAGACATCGCCAGCGTGCGTTTTTTGGAAAAGTGCTGAGAGATGACCGCAATACTGGGGCCATACGTCAGGCCCATCCCAAGCCCAGCAAGAACGCCCTGAAACATAAAAGCCTAGAAACGTATAGGTAGTCTATTGACGGCGAGATTGGTTGGGATGCTCACCAAGTAAAACTGACCAGGCTTTGTAAAGGATAAAGCGAACAAAGCCAGTGATTGAAGCAGCGACCCCGCAATAATCAATCGGTGGCTATCGGTAATTTGCGCAGACATAAACTAATTATGTATAATGATATGGCAACTTACAACCACCCTCGGTCGTATAGCGGGCCCGAGATCAACGTGACACTGAGTGCGAGGAATGCGGTCAGCGCACCAATCCATCTGACACTGACCGTGAGCAAAACCGCAGAGTAAAAGCATATTCACTTGCGAGATTGCAGATGGCGGATAGCTAGTCATATAAATGCGTGTAAAATAATCTTTCGAGGTCATTTATCAACTTTGGATGTAAATAATCATGTGACTGGTGCGTACCTTGATAAACTCCAAAAGATGCTGAGTATCTGTTCGAGTGCTATTGATTGATAAATGCCTCGAACGAGTGGAACTAAAACCAACCCAAAACCACAGAATTGTATGAGGAAACTAGGCATTGTTGTGATTGTTAGCTACACAGCATGTGGGTATCATTTGAGACACGACTTACCACCCAAAAACAGTCCCCCATGCACGAAACCCGCCATCCGGAGGGCCTGATTCTGAACAAGTTGTATGGGAATTAGATGATGGTATGTGTCCTAGTTCTTCCAGAACATCTAATTTCTCGTTCGTCGTGAACGTAGTATGGATCGCGGATTTTACCGACATGAAAGTAAATGGGAATAAAACACTTCACCAGTAAATGTCGGGCTTACGATTATAAGAATATCGACCTTGACCCTGCAAGAGCCCCCCGTGCTAAAGGGGGAAGGAGGAGGTGCATTACGCCCGACTGACAGGGCGCCAGCAAAACCTTGACGGCAATTATAGAAGAGCTTGTGGGGTCTCTCGGGTCCACCCCTGTGATGTAGACACCTGATGACATGATAACAGCTGTCTTGTCAAGGATATACGGGACTATCGATTATTCGGCTTGTGTGATTGACATGAGCTAGGAGACAATCAAGTATTCGCTTTGTCACAGGAACAGTGGTTACGCATACAGATGACTGTTTAGCCACACTAGGAGCGAACACTGATAGGGAACTTACCTAGTAATGCAGAGATATGTGTTAGTTGCTACGGTGGGGAAGTATTTAAATGTATTCATCGGATATCGCCAGGGCGTATAGAGATATGATATACATCTGTTTGCGGAAGGAATAGGTATAATGCTAAGCTGACTTTCGAGGCCGTTTGTAGTCAAATTCTTGTATCCTTGGCTGGGTGTCCTTACTTCGAGGGTTGCGGGGAGAAAATCTTCAGGTGGAAGTGAATCAGTGATATCTAGTCACAGAGTCTCCTCAGTAGTCGACATCGGTACTTATCGGCGGCCAGTTGCAACAACACTACAAGTTACAGTTGCTGCGTGGTACCAAGAAATGCGAACGACGGTTGCACGTACTGGTCATTGACATGTCAAATAGGGTCATGAATAACGCCATGAGCTTGCAGAGACCCGTATCGCTAACTGCATGCTAGGTAATTTGCAATACAACAAGTTGTGTCGACCTCTTATGAGAAAACAAGAGCAGTAAAGTTCTAAGTTGTAAATCACTTGCTAAGAGCCCGTTCGGTAACTCGCGTTCGAGCCAGATTTGACTTTCATGTTCGGCGGCATGATAGAAGCCGATATCGGAGATTGAATATTCTTTCTTTCCGACCATGACCACTTCTACTGTTCGTAGCTGTCGCATCGATGACCAACGCAGAAGGCATATCTTTGTAGCAGTTGCTACCTTCATCATCTGTAGTCAGCTCCAACTTATACAAATGGCTCACAGCAGCACACCAAAGGAGAAGGCCCACTGGGAGGATGAGGAGTCTGATGCCCTCCTTGATTATCTTATCACGCAACGAGACAAGATGGCTGGAACAAACTTCAAAGAGATCACCTTCAATGAAGCTGCAAAGAAGCTTGTAGGCTTGAAGAAAAGTGGCCCAGTTAAGACAGGGGCACATTGCAAGACGAGATGGACAGGGGTATGTTATCTGATCTTGTACCACTCAACCACTGTCACGGTGAAGAATTGCCACTGATCCTAACACTTTAGATGAAATCTACATACAATGCTATCGAGAAATATCGTAGCCGATCAGGCTGTCACTGGGATAATGATCATGGTGCTGGTATTCATGGGGGATCAGCTGAAGCGATGTGGAAGGAATTTATTGCCATCAAGGTATGTAACAATACTCAGGTGTTGAACGAGTCATCACTGACGCTCAGTACCCCCACCATCATGCAGTCCAATGCATCCATGAAACTATTCAAAAACAGCGGTTGGAGGTTTCTCAACAAGATGCAACAACTCCTGCCAAGTGGAAGCAGCGCACACGGGGCTGCTGCTTATAATCCAGTTTCATTAGCCGCTCACCATGTTCCACCACCTGTTTCTGCTACACCAAGTGCTAGTGATGATGTGAGCATGCCAGGCAACTCAGACTTGGATGCTGGTGGCGTCTCCACATCTGACATTACCAACAATGGCGCTGCTGGCAGTGACATAACTGCAGCAGATCGTGACAGCCTCTTCAGCCTAGGTTGGGACCAGCATGCACCTGCCAGTGCCTTTCCTACCACCAGCCCCGGACCTGTAGCTGGAAGCTCTACAAGCATCATACCCCCTGGGCCCCCTCTTTCTTCAGCCTCTAGTGCAGGAAAGCGCTCGCATTTCAATATGGTGTCTCATTCAGCTCCCCCTTCCACTACCTACACTTCAGTCTCACAGATAGCCGCATCCGAGTCAGACCGCATAGACGTCAAAAAGCCCAAGTTATCAGCCGGCGCCAGTGCCAATGGCAAGTCACATGGAAGTGCAAACACGAGCAAAAAGGCTGCCAAGGAGGCTGCCAGCGCTGCCGCATGGATGAACCTTCAAGGTTCCATAAACCGCTTGACTGAAGGCCTCACAACGTCGTTGACCACCACTGATGAGGGTCGGCTGGCAGATGAAACATCGCGTGCCATGCAGGAGATGCAAGATGAAGAGGACTTATCAGATGACGACAAGGTTGTTCTCATGAACGCGTTCTTGCTGAATGCAAGGATATGCGGTATGTATTTGAGCAGCAAGCCCACGCTAAGACTACCGTTCTTGAGATCTATCATTCAGCAGGTGAAGGGTGCGCTGACAGTGCCATCATTGTAGTCACAGTTCATATCATGTGTTCAAGTTCGCTCGCCGACTGCCAGTGTCATGTACTTAGGATCATACTATACTGGCATGACTCGGACATTTTTGATTGTAGTTTCAAATGTACACTAGCGTACTGATTTCTATGCATTGTTGTTGTCACCATCCTCACCGTGCCCTGAGCCAGCATACAGCTCGTCTTCATCTGACACTTCCTCTTCATCATCTTCCAAGAATTGATCTACATCTAATAAATCTCGTTCGTGCAAAAAATTCACATAGTCCTCCCACATTTGCGACGCAATGCGGTCACGGAATGTGTCCGCGCTTTCCACCGGCACATGACTGACAGCACCAGTGTCATTTGCTTCGCCACTGTCCGAGTCAGTGGCGTGTCCTTGATGTGTGGGGTTGTCATTGACAACAGTGACATGTGGCAGAGGGCCTTCCTGAGGGTCATGACTGCGGATATAGTTATGAAGAGCGCATAGCGCTGCAGGAATGCGTGCCTGAATCTCGATGCCATACTCAGCAGATATCAAAAGGATGCGAAACCGTCGCTTCAGAACACCGAAAATTCGTTCAATAACGTTCCGTGCTGATGCATGACGGAGATTAAACAACTCCTCTTTGTTGACAGGTCTAAAATAATTGTATCGGTGAGTTATCGACTTGCCAGATAAGCGCGAAACAATGACTTGGACTCACCTCACACTCGCACGGCCCCATTCAGCAAGATGGTATCGAACATTACGGTAGGGGGTCAAGAGCTCTTTGCACAAGGGGAAGCCTGCATCGGCGAGTAGGTATTTCCCATCTGGGATATTCAAGCCATCGTGGCGAGCTACATCCCAGAGCCGTGCATCTGTTGCGGACCCCTCCCAGCTGGTCAGCGCGAATGTAAAATTGAGCTCGAAGTCGCACACAAAGAGACAGTTTTGAGAGATGAAACCTTTTCGGTTGTAGTAAAGGTGGCGACTGAATGATGGAGGATATGCATGGATGTGGCTGCCATCAATTGCTCCGATTGCGTCCTTGAAGTATGGCCAACGTTTTGAGTTGTCACGAATTTGGCTGGAGACAGGTGTGTCTTTGGTGGGAAGGTGTACATGCGCAGTGTAGAATGGGTGGGACGCAAAAATATGTAGCATCTTGCGAAAATACCTAGTACCAAAATACAAGAAAGTTAGCATCAAAATTCACTACATGAGACTCCATAGATTAAACTAGTACGAACCGAGAAATTGTATCATTTGACCGTTGGAATCGTTCCGCAACATGTCTGACAGTTAATCCGGTCACACACGTGTATAGAAAGATTGCTAACTGCTCCTCCAGTGAGACGTAGCGTGAGTCCGTATGACCGAGGCTACGAAGATCGTTGATCAAACTATCAAAGATGTGAGCATGCACGCCGAGCTCGCAGCGTATGCGCTCAGGGTGGCCGACGATTAACTCCATTACCCACTCTTGACCTGTCAGTGCTGATGTGTGGTAGGGCTCGGGAGCCTCAGGAATCTGCTGCAGGAGTGCTTGTGCTGTAGCAGCAAGTAATATATTGATGAGAAGAGCAATGTAGCGAAGAATGCGCTTGCGGACTGCCAGGCGAGTGCTGACTCGGAGGTTAGCTGCTGGAGCAGCAATGAGAGATCGCCGTGGAATTACAGGGTTAGGAAACAATGGCTGATTGAACAGTGGCGCATGCCCAGCCTGAGGATGCATAGATGCTAGTAGGAGTGACGAACAATCTGATAGACTAGTAGTAGTAATCTAAGCGATCACTTTCAGTCTCCGCTTACATCCCAAGCCACATTCAAAATTTGTGTTGGCAAATCTGGCTCGAACGCGGGTTACCGAACGGGCTCTAAGTGTTGCAAATTACATAATCATGGAATTTAGAAGGTGAGTCCGCATTAGTAAGAAATGCTCGACCAGAGGAAGACTAAGGCGGCCGCATAAGTCTGACGCCATATGTCGCGATCACCAACTTTCCAGCAATCAAAATGATCATCAGGACTATGTGTTCCATAATTCTGAGTTCTTTACTCACCAACACTGACTTTGATACCCATGTTTGTAGTACCAGCCAACCAACATGGTGTCTACAATTCCTCTAAGTTCGTGGTCGATGTATGGTTCGTGATTATGAGGTATCTTTCCGTCCCTGACATTATAAAGCTTGGAAGTGTGAGTCTGGTAGATGACTGCTCTTTCTGCGAGCCATTCATGCTTCATTCACAGACATGTCGAACATTGCACGAATCTGTTTCATCACCACATGTCTGGCGCGATGTCCTCTTTCAGTATCGTTTTCTTGATCGATGCTACCCCCATCTACGTTCATGCACTGCGGAAGACATTCGTCATCAGCTCAAAATAGCTGCCCGACTAGACTACACATGGACACAGCCCAGCATTGTTCCTAAACGTCTTTACACGTTCCCACTAGAATTCCCCGGTGTATTTCAAGGTCTCAAATTTCTTCCGGGTGGGGCATGGCTAGTGTTGCTCTTCCACTGTCGAAATCTCAACCCTTCTCGACACTCTAACTTATGTTTAATAAAACCAAGCACGGGAGCTGTATTTCCCGCTGTATCAACAACCTTTCAGAGTGAGATGTGTTGGCTCCCCTTCCTCGACCAAGACGGTCCGTATAAATCGTCTCGTGGTGATGATCTCATGCTACTACGAACCAAGTGCAATGACCGGTGCGATGTATCCTTGGGGGTCTGATTCCCCATGCTCACGAACTCTAACTAGATGCAACACCTTTGGAATTGTGCATTTAAATACAAAAATACCCTCAATCACGATACCTCTCGTTTTTCGCACAAACGTGTTTGTGCGGAACTACGCAGTTGCAGGAGATTATGTTGTTTATGGCTGGATTACTTCCGACAGGAGGCATTTACTTCGTATCATGCAACTGAACGAGAACTATGACAGTTTTCGAAAGGATATGACTGTTGAAATTGGCTGTCCAAAAGGACATGACGGCAAACTCCGCGTGAGTACGAATATGAAAATAATATACTTGGAGAATACCGATGAATCCGTACAGATACGGTACGACTTGCGCCTGTCCGGTCGAGTTCCATGCGTCTTGCTTGTCAGCACGCGATTGATGGCTGCCTATAAAATACCCACCACTGTACCCAGCGACTTAGATACAAACCTACCGCCGTTGCTCACGCCATTCTGGGAGCTTCGCCCTGGTGCTGTGACCTTTGGACGCTTCGTCAAAATGTTTCACGAAGGAGCTATAGTATCTTTGTACGAAGGCCAGATTCGATCCATACAACCTGACCTCGATGCCTCGGAACCCAATGCCCATTTCATTAAGTACGATGTAAGTTTTTCTCTGCATCCTCGGACCCTCGGGTGACTTACCTTCCATTGCAGTTCGAGCCCCCACGCCCACAAAGGCCGTGCTTGTTCGCAGCGCAGCGCATGTTCTGGTTTTCTTCCCTACACAACCAGAAAGAGACAACATGTCCTCTGCAAATGGCTATCGAGACGACCGCAATCCAAGAAAATAACCACTGTGAAGGTCGTGCACTTGTGGACTTTCAGGAAACTCAAACTTCGGCTCCGTTTGCGAACACTCGAATAATGCAGGATTGGGATGAGCTTTCGGGAAGACTTTGTATTAGAAGCATACAAAGCCGTTTTACGCAGAATCCGAGGTGTCGAAGGACCACTTGGCGGGTCACATTAGTAGATTTTGTTTGAGGGTGTTACCTGAGTGTGATGTACTATCGTTTGGTGAGACCAACTTCAAGGTGCGAGGGAACATTGCATATAAGTTAGCCAGTTTTTGTACCCATTAGCTCTATGGTTGAACGTTGAACTTTCAACCGTTCAGCTAGTTTTGTATACGTAAATGCAACATTAATATTATAAAAGGCGTGCTCAATTCTTACGATGTCAAGTTCAAGTGTGTCAAGTCCCACCGTACCTTAAGCCAAACAACATAGCCGACCGGTGAGACTCCATTTGGACAGCCGAAGCCAAGCTTACTCCGTTTTATCACCCCACAACTGTCCTTTCTGCCTCATCGTCTATGTTGGGCATCTCAAAACGCGCTCGCCTCGAACTCGAGCACTTCATTTTTCCTGACGGCGACAATGATGACTAGATTCACCATACTACTGCATCTCTCACAAGAACAAGCAGGGCGCTTCAAGTACTTGCAAGTATGCTGTCTGGTGTCTCGCGAGGCCCATATAATCAATGGAGAGTGTTTTCAATTCTTCGAGATTTCTTTGAGCTGGCCAGACCAAGATTTTCGACATGAATACAGGTATGTTTTCTATTAAATCATTAGTTCACTGAGATCTTTCAGGGTTGGACGGCCGACCTTCGACCGTCTTGTCCATCTGCTTGAACAAAATCCCATCTTCCAATCAACTGGCAAGAGACCACAGCGCGCACTCCGATATCAACTGGCATGCTTTCTCCTTCGGTATGGCTCACGAGGCGCGAATCCACTCCAAGCTGCCCACAAACTCGCGATTGGATTTGAAACAGTGTTCCTGTACTGTGTGGAACATGACCTGGAGCATTACTTGTAAAACATTATAGATGCTCGTGTGCAGAATTAATAGCGTTGTATACAATGTTCTGTGCTAGATAGCTTGGTGCCGGTCGTGGACCACAGTATGTTCGAACATAAACTTTGAAGTCAATTGTTCGCTTCGGTGTGTTCGCTTCAGTGACTTCGGCGGTCCAAATGGAGTCTCACCGGTCGGTTATGTTGTTTGGCTTAAGGTACACTGGGACTTGACACACCTTGAACTTGACATCGTAAGGATTGAGCACGCCTAAAGTTGCATCAGATTAAGTATCATCTTGAAGGAGCACGTCTGCTTCTGATTTTGTTGTGCAGCAAATAATCCAACCGCCGTGATTTCTGGAGACCCATTCAGACTTGATGCATTATTGATGCGCATTGGGCGGACTCGTAGACGTTTAACATTACATGGCTGGCAGTCACCAAACAGGTACTGAAACAAAACAAAAACACTTCCCATTAGCCGACTTGAACGACTGACCTCGTCATTACTAGTGACGCGCTCTACCAACTGAGCTAAACGGGAGATACAGTTTATTAAGACCGGTACGTGTTAAAGCCTAAATGTTGCGTGGGAGCTACGGATCGGATCTGAACTAAACTGAACTTGAGTCAGGCAGTCGACCAGCCTATCCAGCTACGACGCGAATTCTCGCACAACATGGGGGCCTATTACGACGAAATCGAAATTGAAGATATGGTATGGGATGAGGTAAAAGGCGTCTATCACTATCCCTGTCCCTGCGGCGACCGCTTCGAGATCTCTCGCAAGCAGCTTGCCAACTGCGAGGATATCGCGACGTGTCCGAGCTGCAGTCTGATTGTTAGAGTCGTCTACGATCCGGTATGTTATGTGAATCTTTCTTAGCGAGATGTTTTAATAAAAGCTGCAGCTTGATTTTGAAGACGAACCACCAAGTGACGAGGGGTCTGCGTCAGAGGAAAGTGAAGATAGTGAGAAGGAAGACGATGATAGTGATGCCGACAAGTTCGAGGATGCTCTTGAGAAGCTTACTCTATCTGAGCCCTTGGCGGCCATAGCGGTTGCAGCAGGAGTATGAGAGATCAATTTCCTCCCTCATTCTGTGTCGATCATCGCTGCGGACGGCTTTTTTTTTATAAAAAGAAAGAATCGGCACACACATTAAAGTTACAATATTAATGCATGTACGTTTTCAGTATCTATAATCCAAGATACACTGTTTCGGGCATAGGCCCCATCATGACTTGTTGTAGCTCGCTATCAGTGTGAGTCAGTTCCCTTCTCATTTTCTTAGGGGACAACTTAAATGGTACGCTTATCTATTCCACCATTCAGATATCCGCTGCATTTGTCTTCAAATCACCTTTGCAGATTTTTTTCAATCCATTTATCTTTACGTCTTGTGATAGGGTATATACAAGACAGGCCCTTTAATCTGCAACTTATACGAGAGAATAGCGGACCCACGTCACCGCCTTTACAGATATTTCCTGTGAGTCACTATTCTGGATTCATAATTCAGACTACGTTTATGCTGCAAGTCGTGATTAACAGGGGTCAGTCTGAGACCGACTAAGTCACTCACCAGAAGAGAGACGTGACGCCTGACGAATCCTGTCAATTCGTTGAAAGTCTCCAAGGTGAGATTTCTGTCAAGGGCCCTCGTTTCAATTCTAAGCGTTCAATCTCCAACATCGCATCCAGCGAAAGGAGAAGTGGCGCGATCTTGATTTTGACCATAGAGTCGATGCATAGACTTGAACATGCTAAGGATCACAAAATCTGCCAGGTGTTCAAGTTTCAGCTGTAAACGGACTCTCAGCCGCTATTATATGCACCTGTGTTGCCCGCGCTGTTGTCGTCTGATTTGTTGAATGGTTCGTATATCGATACCAGCGACTAGTCCCAAGAAACTAGCAGGGCTACATCACGATTTTCAACTTGACACTACCATTATCAGGCATCAAGGTGGACAGAGCCTCTGCCTCATAAAGGCAGCCTTTGTGAGGAGTGCTACTCTGCTGACAACGGACTCCCCTTTGTCACAACTGCATCCATGAGCCACTCCTGGCTTTGTCCTCGTTGCCTATAAAGTGTGAGGAATTGAGCTCATTCATCTCTCAAGGTCCACCTTTCCCTGTCAAATTCCCATTCGAATTAGGTCCTGCTGCGCAATGCAACTAGACTTATAACCTGAAAGTAAATTACAAACTTCGCTGTTCCCATCTGTGAAAAATGGTGTTGTACCTGTACTACTTCCTCCGCTTCGATTCAAAACGCGCTTCTCCTGGCCCAATGATGCAATGTCCCTCATTGACAAAGTCGGTAAACACTGCAATGACCTGTTCCACTCTGGCAGCTCCCGCCCTCGATATCCTCTGGTCTGAACAGTGAAGTCTGATACCCCTCATGCGTCTATCGCAAGACATCTGGGTCGTTATGGATCGCAGTATCGTGAGTGATATGGGCCATTTATGTCTTCACAGGACAATTCTCACTGCTCAAGATTACAGAAAATTTCCGGGCAGCTACTACTCATGGAGTGGGAGCTCGTCCGAATGAACGCATTACGAGTACCCCGGATCCTTAACGATGTCAATGACACCCATTTGTCCTTTGAATTCGGTACTATCAACGAGCTTTATATCCACCGATTCCTTGCCGCAGTGCCCATAATTACTTCGTCACCTCACCACCGCACAACCACCGTCCATCCATATCAGATACTGGAGACCTGCTTCCCCGACCGAAATCAGCGCGTTCATGGAATCCTTGTCCACTTACCAAACATTTAAAATTTCCGGCCCTTGCTCAAATTTAGCAGGCCGTCATCTGTGGTATTCGTCGGCATTGGCAACCACGATCTCGATGCCTTCAATGATACCATAGTTTTCTGCTGGGTATTCTGGCATTGAAGTTTGCCTCAGAGAAACGTAACACTTGTATCGTCACCTTTGGTGTCAATGTGCAAATCGCTGCATGCACTATTGAACGTCTAATGGTACACAAAGGCGGTACCTATGGTACCAACGGGACTGGGGCGCTGTTACCCCTTCACAAGTTTGTTGGACACTCAAAGGTGTCGGAGGCGGCGCACGTCCCATGCTTCCTAGCCGGGGCACTTCCAAGTCCAGCGGACTCCACCTGGCACTACCTACCCGAGAATCGCGAAAGTATTATGCTACTGAGGGAGGCACGGCAGCATCATTCTCGAGTCATATTTGATATGTGCTGATGTCTGAGGTATCTTTGTGATGTACCAAAATACCTCTCACTTCGGCACATATCTAATTACCGTCAGTGTTGTATATATGTAGCACGTCTGGATCTGTAAAAAATAGTCCAGCGCAGTTCTAAAATCAGTGACAAGATACTTAAACCTAAACATATCAATGTAATGCATACTACGCGTGCGAGGTCTCCTCTAGTACTAATACAGTAGTGTAGTGATTACCAAGCGTTTGCGGCCGGAAATAGCCGAAATACCTTGACTTTGACCACCATCGTCGACCACCGCCTCAGCTCACGTCTATCGTCGTTCGCCGTCATCCCTTCATCGCATATTGGCCCTTAGTTCGTCTCCGTCGCCCTCTCATCACTTAATTGTCTGGATTCTGTCAAAAACAAGCAAAACTCTCGTTAACTCTGTCAAATACCATACCCCTACCTGCGCCACTCATTCAAATTCTCGTGCTCTCTGTCTACCACTTCTCTACTCTACCCTGCCAGGTCCAACGCCACTCTCTTTAACCTCCGTTTCACCTAATTGTTCGGCCTTTCCATATCCGAGGACCCTTAGCGTTCACAATATAAAATAGTTCATGTACACTCGTTTCTACAGGCAATCTAGAGGCGATCAGATCAGTATCACAGTCCAGTCTCATTTCGTATTACACTCGTTATCATCAGTATCAGTCTATCATCTTTCGTCTCAGAATTATAGCTCTCATCATCGCGTAACTATCCTTAACGACTTGTCTAACTATTCAGCGCGCTCTTATCTTAGCAGGTCCCACACCCTACGAAAACTCGCAGCCGGGGCCTTAGTGCTTCTTACAGTAGACATACTCATAATGCATACGGTCGGGACCACCAAAAGTTCATGCATTATGAGAGATATGTGTTTGTGGCGATGCGCTTGATAACGTACCATTATGTACCGACAAATATAACCGGAAATCACTCATAGGTCAAGCGGAAATGAGGTGGACTGGTTGTTCTTTGAGGACTTTCGTCGGGACCTGTATATACATGCACTGAAAGACGAGACTGGAACGGGACGGGCAGCGTTATCTTACGATATATGTGCATGGTAGATGTATTGAAAATACGTGCAGAATATATGTATATTTTGGGATCACTGGCCAATCTGGTTATTAGTCCTATTTGTATGAATTGTATTTTCAAGAAAGTCTGTAAAGATATCGTATCTTCTACGTCTCGACCCAAGCTTCAAAGTAACCAGTCCGCGCGTTTAACTGATGCGAAGAGCTTTACTCTTCGCATCTGAAACGCGCCGATACATTTCCTTTTATGACGTTTACCTTGTACTTAGACGCTTAGTTCTTCAAACGACTTCGACCGGTTGTTTTGAACCCTTTCAAATATCTCGGTTCACCATTCTCTTGCGCTCATTCTGGCTAATGAGCCACTCCAGAACATACTACTCGTGTACTCTCGTCTCGATAGCAAAATATCACGCAGTATTTTCCCGCTCAAATCACGCAGAAAGTCTTAACGAAGTCATACGTCTATTCCTTTTCCTTTGCTCTATAACGAACACTGTCTCACAACTTGCCTCGAAGCATTCCCCTCTCGAACTCACTAGCAGCCTTACAAGTCCAAATTCTGGCCGCAGTCGAGTCGGGCAGTCTAGTGTAACAGTTTATACAATCGTACGGTACGCACGCCACCAGTAGAACAAATATTACTTCTCGATGTTGTGGTCCTCACTGGACAATCCGTTTTCTAACAGATTCAAAGGCAGGAATGGCCTCACCTCAAGGGAATATTATTGATCAAGGGTGTTATTTCGATCTGATTTCTACATAGATTCCTTACACTGCCCGGGTGTGCTTGTATATCCCTTTGCGGTATTCAATAAGTAGATTTCTTGTATTTGGCATTTCATTTAAAGAGCATTTACCATGTACGGCTGATCACAAGTCACTTTCATGACAGGGTAAGTATTTGATCAAGACAGCTGTTATAATCCTGTCGGATATTTATGATCACAAGGGTCCACCCTGTAAGACCCTATGGATTCTTCTATACGTGTGTTGAGATCGCTGTCAACGGTTTGTTAACATTTTACCAGTGGCGTAATGCACCTTTTACCAGATCACCTAACGCTTTTAGAATGAGGTTGCACAGCACTCTTGCAGGGTCAGGGTTAATTTGTCTCCATCATTCTGAATGCCTGTATCTTCTGGTGCATAACGCATTACTCACCCATTATCTCCTCCCATAGCGACTATGGCGCAGACCGAATTCTGCAATGACCTCATGATGAACGAGAAGTTAGACGTTCTGGAAGAGCTGGGATGCAAACAGTCTGGCATGGGCAACTGCTCTTGGATGGTAAGATGTTCTGGAATGATATTCACAAGTTGCATGTCTCATTGACCATGATGCTTAGTTTTTTGATACAATTTTGTGGCTACGGGTCGGTCATAAATTTGTGCGAACGAGACATCAGTTGATATTTTTCAAATAGATACATAAACTCCTTTGGAGTCTACCAAGGTAAGTACACAACCGATTGTGTATGCGGTTGACAAAACGAACTTGAAAGATTTTTATACAAGAATATATCTAACAAACCAATCACCGTCGACAATATCGTGAGTGAATGTACTTCTACTCTTATCTTCGTGATCTCACTCAGCGTAAGATGGATCAGTGCATTGAGCTCATTCCTCATATCCAATAGCACCTTGATTTCTGGTTTGCTATACGACAGAGGGTGGTTGTAAGTTGCAATACGTTCATAGTCGGTTGTTTATCACGCTGATCGCTGATCGCTACCATTTGATGATTGTGGGGTCATTACTCCAATCACTGTCCTTGTTCGCATTATCCTTCGCCAAGCCTGGTCAATTCTATATGGTAAGTAGCCCCGCCAGTCTCATTGGTCGGCTACCCATATTTGTGACTAGATTATTGTACTTCAGGGCGTCCTTAGTGGGATTGGGATGGGCCTAACGTATGGTCCCTCCATGGCGGTCATCTCTCAGCACTTCTCCAAAAAAACGTACTTTGGTGATGTCCCTCGTCGCGTCTGGTGTACCACTTGGTTCCATTGTTCATCCGATCATGCTGAATCACCTTGTGAATGGCACTGTTGGCTTTGCGGGAGGTGTCCGTGTCAGTGCAGGTTTCGTCAGTGCCCTGTTATTGATCGCCTGCTTATCCATGCGCACGAGAGCACTTTCGACACCGACTAACAGCTATAGTGCAGTGGCACGAAAATGCTTTCGCGACGTCCCCTTCATCCTCATGACCGCTGGGTAAGATCTCTTTCGTATCCACACAAACCAACTCGAAGCCTTTAAAGCTCATTACGCCTAGGATCCTGCTGTCTCAGATCGGCTATTTATTTCCTGCATTTCACTTACAACTGGATTCCATAAAACATGGGATCGACGTCCAGTTCTCATTCTATGCTGTACGTTCAATTTTTTTTTTCTTTCTCACCATCGACTCTCAACCCGATTCAGCTTGTGATCTTGAATGCTTCCTGCATTGTCGGACGTTGCACAGCAGGAATGATTCCAGCATATACAGGGTTGTCGAACTTAATAATCGCATCCACTGCTGCATGCGGCATCCTCATTATGTCCATGATAGCTCTGAGTAACATATCCGGTGTGGTTGTGATAAGCGTCGCGTATGGCTACTTTTCTGGAGTTTGTACGTTTCATGTTGCTGCTAGTGTGATTTCTGGCACTAACGATCCAAGATATCGCGGTGTTCGTCCCGCTGGTGACTATGTTGACGCCCGACCTATCGGAGCTGGGGTTGGTTTTTTCATTGCACGTATTGTCTGGCCAATCATGTTGACCCTCCTATGCAGGGCGCGTATGGGCATATGTTTCGCCTTCACCGGTATGTATCAGTCAGCTACGTGTCAGAACTCCTGACTAACTGCGAATTCCAGCATTTGGTGCATTGCTGAGTGAGTAGTGTTTTGTCGTCTTTATTTCCTATGGAACCAATATTTTCAGGCGGTCCAATATCAGGCGCTTTACTTTCATCTCAATATAGGTGGTTGATACCGTCGCTTTTCAGTGGTGTGAGTAGTCATAGTTGTTCTCGTACTTCCCCATGCTGAAATCGTGTCCTGTGGCGATAAGAGCATGTGTCTTGTTGGAAGTTTGGCATTTGTGGCGATGCGCTTGATAATGTACCGGTACAGATAACCGGAACTCATAGCTTGGCGTGGAAACGAGGTGAATTGCTTTTATGAGGGCCGGTATGTACATGCACTGAATTCAGACAAGACTGGAACAGGACAGGGGGCAGCATTATCTGATGATATATTCGTGGTAGATAACAATGTATTGAAAACATGTACACAATAGATGCATATTTTAGGATGGCCAATGTACTTACAGCTATCTTCATATTGATAGGTCATACATCGGCGGTTTGGGAGTTTTGCACTATGCAAGATTTGTTTCGAAATGTGATTGATAAATTCTTACTATACATTTTGACGCAGTGAAAACACAAAATTTGGAAGGGTGGGAAAATCTTGGGTGAAATTCTACATCCATACACAGCGGGGTTAGAGATATTTAAGACAGGTTTTAATGGTGTCCAGAATGTAAAGAATATTTTTGAAATTTAAACTTACATAAATTTGAGTATATAACTTCCAATTTCATCAGTGTTTTGTGCGAAATCCAAAATATTAAGTTTTCACAGCCATTTTTGCACTGACCATATGTTACCGAAAATAAGAAATATAGTCAGGATTTGAGCGTCTGCTTGAATTTACAGTTTTATTATGATGCTTAACTTGGAACAATTACTTGAAATTTGGTCGATGGTTGGTATGTTATGTTGCATCAAACAATTAGACCATGGCAAAAATTTCAAGTTCATAGTAGTAACAAAATGTGATGGTGAAACTTCAAGTTTTGTCTTCTGATTAAATATATCATCCGATCATCACCCAATCATTATAACCCCTCCCCAGAAGCTATTGCCTGTGCAATTGAGGCACAGACCCCAAGTAATGACACCTGGGGCCAGAGTGATGGCTGGGGTCAGGATGATGGTGGTGGCTAGGGTCAAGATAATGGCATCTGGGGAAAATGGGATGGCACTCAGAACAAGTCTGCCCCTGGATGGGATACAGCTGCCCTTGGATGGGATGATGCCCCTATGCAAAGTCAGACCAGTTCAATTTCTCAGCCTCCATCCCTGATCCTCAGCCCCTACTGCCCCCTGCACCTCCATCATTATCCAGCTTCTTGCAGGATATTTGTAATTACTTCAGGCATCATGAGGTCGCAGCCTCATCCAGTTACACTGAGGGTGTTGAACGATTTGTCACCCACTTACATTTTCACCTTGGCTTTCACCTGGCAGCATTGAGTACCAGATCCATTGGTGGATCTGCCACCTTTGAAAGTTGGGTCAAGAAACAAAAGTTCAGTCATGTGTGCAACATTGTCAGGGACTCAGGCAAGGATGTTGACTTGATTTCTGATGTGCAGAAGCATGTAATTATATGCTTCATAGGTTACCTTGCCATGCTTCCTGCATCTCAGTTGTCTGAGATTCCATCTGATCACTGGGACTTGGCACCTGGGACCCCCTTGTTGACTTTGAATGCTTTCATTCAAGTTTCTTATCTCAACATTCCTGGCCAGGAGCAACACTATGTCATCCAGCCAAGTCAATCAAGAAGTCTGGTCCCCTGGAAACTCATGGTCCCTGATGCTGCTACAGCTGTGATGTGCCTCCACCATGACTGGGGGTCTGATGTCTCAAGCATCACCCTGAAACTCCTGCAAAAGGGCATTGCTTTCAAGACACTGCAGCCCATTGCAGTTTCCCCTGACATTCGGTGCCCACTCAGTGAACTCCATACATTCTTGCTTGGATACTTCTGGCCTCCCTTCAAGGCCATATATGCCAATTATATCATGTATGAACAGTACTGTCATGAGTTCATGAATGAGGATCATGCACAAGCTGCCCTTCTTCATGGTGGTATCTTATGGTGGCTGGCTCTACATAACTGTCACAAATTCCAAATACAAACCATTATTCTTTCCTCAATTTCCCTAAAGTGCCTAAACCCAGCGCTAAGACAAACCCTAACCTTACTGAAATCCCTATATCCGCTTCTATAACCAAACTACCTGATGAAGATGAAGAGGTCTTTTATGATGCTATCAGATAAGATAAGATAAGATAGTATCATGTGACCTTAGAACCTTCTAGAACATGATGTCATTATGATGTCATCAATAATGTCACAACATCACATTGCACAATTCTCGTTTCTATTTTCTCATTGGCTAGTAGTTTAGAACTCAGTTTGTATATCAGTTTCAATATGCCTATATAGTTAGCTAGTTTTGCTGTAGTAGTTCTTTAGTTCAAATCTCTTGTATCTACATCTAGCAGCAACCAGACATCACTGCTCCTCTTTTCTCTTGTGATAACCTTAGTTTGAGTCCTAGTCTCTGCCCCTGCCTTAAGTGGTTAAAAGAGTTGTGACAATAACCTGGGCTTTGATCATCTTCCCAAGGCCCTGGTCGGCCTTTCACAGGATGCTGTCCCATTTGGACAAATGTTGACCATCAATAGCAAGACTCACTTCGACAATGAGTTGTTGGAAGAGGAAGTCAATTTCATTTGTGGGACATATTATGTATATACAAGTAAGTTTTCCTATTCATATATTCGCAGTACACTCATTTTTTTTTAAATCATTAGACAATGGATGTGTCAAAAAACTGTCTTGGTGGCCTGGTCTAGGTCAGGGTTAGACATTGGTTTCTGGTCATCCAGATGTGAAGATTGGTTCCAGACATGCCTCAAGAATATCTGGCAGGGTGTCTCTCAAAAGCGTGACTCATCCAATAACAATGGTCCCATCAACAACATGCATTGGAAGCATGGCCTGAAATTCAATGGAGCCACCAAAAAGTTCAAGAAAAATCTCAATGCAGCATGTTCTAACTTTATTGCTACCTAAGCAAGTGGTAAGTTCTTGTTTGTTGTTTGTTGTACATCTCTGATCTCCTCTTAGCTTTCATGGACAACTAGATAATTTGTACCATTACCATACTGTACTGTTAGAATATGGAATACAATTTTTATTTAAATAGCACCAGTGCGTTGACAAGCAGCAATGGATTGCACATCTCACACAACATGTACCTGTGATGCAGGAGATTATCTACTCATGAGTGGGCAATTGTTGGGCAATTCATGTTGTCTGGAGACAAATCTTGATACTTTATGTTCATGTTTTATCATCAGGAGGTACTTTAAATTTAAACCCCTGTCCATGTAGCTGTCTGAACTTCATGTATGAGCAGATATCCAGTCACATGTGATGGTTGAAGTTTTTTTGAGTCTTAAATGTGAAGTTTCATTTCAAAGTCTAGGCCAGCATTAAAGATATATTTATATTTCTTATTGTCATTGATGTTCAGCCAGTAACAAAATGTTCACTGATGCTTTATATTTTTCTTGTCATGGAATATCTCTTTAACATTTGAAATTTTACATCTGCTTAGATGATAACCTAAATATTAAGTATTGCTTTGACATTTTGCACGACATTAAAACCTGTCTTAAATATTTCAAACCCCGTTGTGATAGCTTACGATCAGTAATCCTGTGACTCGTATTAACTTTCAAGTACTGTATGTCATGAACTCCGACTTTGCCTACCTCTCGTCTGATACGATCCGACTGTTCCACTTCCTTTCAAGATGCCTTGGATTCTTTCTTTTCCAATGCAGGTACACAAATATGACAAGCAGCCCATCTGTGGGCACGATGAGGTGCGTTTGAACTTTGTACATTCGTTTCGTGGTTGACCGAGTTCGTCTGATCTGTCTTGCAACGATGCTGGGCCTGTCACTGGGCACTGGTACTGGCACTGTCATAACGGTTGTGTCATCGGAGTAGATTTACTTAAGCTAGTGCGTTGCAGGAATGTACACCTCCTCTGTGGACCTTGATCACGGTGAAAGGAACTGCCTACTACCAGTGCAATGTTTGGATTTTCGATCTCGTAGTAAGTTGCAACATTGCCTTGCGCTTCCTTTCAGGTGAGTGCCTTCCCGTACGAGTATGAATTGCCAAATAACTCAAGGACGGGAAATCTTATCAAGGATATGGTTTCGACTTGATTTATACTAGATCACTTGTACGCATGCTTTTTTATCTCGCTGCGGTATTCAATGAGCATATTTCTTGGATTTGGCATTTACGTTCTCTCCATTATTTTTCTTCAGCATCCACTCCTAGACTCTAGTACAGCTGATCACCAGGTCGCTCTCATAACAGGGCAAAATTTAGACCTTCGGATCCGCTGTCTGCCACACAAGCCGAATAATTGTCAATTTTACTTCGAATCCTCCAGGCAAGACAGCTGTCATAATCCTGTCAAGTATTTATGATTACGAGGATGTACTCGGACCCTGCAAGGCCCTTGCGATTCGACTTGTTAACGCCCTGCCGGTGACGTAATACACGTCTTACCAGGTAACCCCTTTAGAATGACCTTACACGGCACTCTTGCAGGGTCATGCCTAATATCGTCTTTATAATTCTGAATACCTATATCTACTGGTGGATAATGCATTACTCACTCATTATCTCCTTCCATAGCGGCTATGGTGCAGACCGAATTCTGCAATGAACTCACGACCAACGAGAAGTTAGACGTTCTGAAAGAGCTGGAACGCACACAGGCTCACGACTCCCCGATACTGGATTCAGAATCTGACCCTCCGGATGGCGGGTGTCTGGCGTGGGCAACTGCTTTTGGATGGTATGATGTTCTCAAATGATATTCGCAAACTTTACGCCTCACATTCGCCATGATGTTTAGTTTTCTGATACAATTCTGTGGCTTCGGGTCGGTCCAAAATCTGTCTGATCGAGATATCAATTGATAACTCTCAAACAGATATGTAACCTCTTTTGGAGTCTACCAAGGTAAGTGGCACGATCGGTTGTGTATGTGATTGACAAACGAACTTGGAAGATTTCTACACACGCATTTATCTAACTAATCGACCACCGTCTACAATATCGTAAGTAATGTACTTCTACTCTGATGTTCGTGATCTTAATGAGTGTCAGATGGATCGGTGCATTGAGTTCGTTCCTCGCACTTGGCTGTACCTTGATCTCTGGTCTGCTGTACGACAGAGGGTGGTTGTAAGTTTCGATATGTTCATAGTCGATTGTTCGTAACGCTGATTGCCAATAGCTACCACTTGATAATCGCGGGGTCGTTGCTTCAATCACTATCCTTGTTCGCGTTATCCTTCGCCAAACCTGGTCAATTCTATATGGTGAGCAGCTCCGCTGATTTCATTGGTGGGCTACCTATATTTGTGACTAGATTATTGTACTTCAGGGTATCCTTAGTGGGATTGGAATAGGCCTAACGTATGGTCCTTGTATGGTGGTCATCTCTCAACACTTCTCCAGAAGACGCACGTTGGTGATGTCTTTCGTCGCGTCTGGCGTACCACTGGGTGCTGTTTTTCATCCGATCATGCTGAATCACCTTTTAAATGGCACTATTGGCTTCGCAAGAGGTGTCCGTGTCAGTGCAGGTTTCGTCAGTGCCCTGTTATTGGTCGCCTGCTTATCCATGCGCACGAGAGCGCTTTCAACCCCGACTAACAGCTATGGTGCAGTGGCACGAAAATGCTCTCGCGAGGTCCCATTCATCCTCATGACTGCTGGGTAAGATCTCGTTGAAATCACCATCAACTAACTCAATGTCCTTGGAACTAATTACGCCTAGGATGTTGTTGTGTCAGATAGGCTGTTTATTCCCTATATTCTACCTTCAACTGGACTCTATCAAACATGGGATCGACGTCCATTTCTCATTCTACTCTGTACGTCCAGTATTTCCTTTTTCTTCATCGACTCTCAACACGGTTCAGCTTGTGATCTTGAATGCTGCATGTGTCGTCGGACGTTGCACAGCAGGAATTATTCCAGCGTATACGGGGTTGTTGAACTTGTTAATCGCATCCACTACTGCGTGCGGTGTCCTCATTATATCCATGATAGCACTGAATAGCACATTTAATGTGGTCGTGATAGGCGTGGTGTATGGCTACTTTTCTGGAGTTTGTATGTTTCATACCGCCACCAGTATAATTTCTGGCACTAACGATCCAAGATTTCGCAGTGTTGGTCCCGCTGGTGACTTTGTTGACGCCCGACTTGTCAGAGCTAGGGTTGGTTTTTTATTACATACATTATCTGGCCAATCATGTTGATCCTGTTATGCAGGGCGCGTCTGGGCATATCTTTCGCCTTCACTGGTGTGTATCAGTCACCTCTGTTAGAACTCCTGATAAACTGCGAATTTCAGCATTTGGTTCGTTGCTGAGTGAGTAGTTTTGCGCTGTCTTTGTTCCCCGTTGAACTAATCATTTCAGGCGGTCCAATATCAGGCGCTTTACTTTCATCTCAACATAGGTGGTTGATACCGTCGCTCTTCAGTGGTGTGAGTAGTCGTAATCGTTCTCACACTTCCCGGTGCTGAAATCGTGTCCTGTGGCGATAAGGGTATCTGCCTTGTTGGAAGTTTGGTGTTTGTGGCGATGCGCTTGATAATATACCGGCAAAGATAGCCGGAAACCACTCATAGCTTGGTGCGGAAACGAGATAAACTGCTTGTTCTTTGAGGGCTTTCGTCGAGGCCAGTATATACATGCACTGAAAGACAAGACTGGAACCGGACTGGGGGCAGTACTATCTTGCGATATGTGCGTGGTAGATGTATTGAAAACATGTGCAAAATAGATGCATATTTTGGGACCACCGGCCGATCTACTTATAAGTAGGTTGAATCAACCCCTATAGGCATCAATCTTATCTTGTCTTATCCGCGGCCGGGCTTGTGGTTAACATTAGCCTAGCCAATAATAACTTAAACTCCCTGAAGTTCGGCCTTGGACAAGTGCAGAACTGTTCAGATACGTGACAGAAATCAGAGCGACTCAGTTTCATGAAGCAACGACACCTTTCAGGCCTCCATCGTTGTTTGCCCGACAAATTACTAATACGTCATAGACCCAGTATTCCGGCTGAGCACATCACTATTCTTGTTAAACACCATCCAAACAGCGGCAGATCTGAGACGGTTCTTTCAACCACGCTATTCATAGAGTAGCTGGGGGAGTTCCGATTCTTCCGAGGAGTCTTCGTCTTCTGGATCCGTTTCATCAACTTCGGACGGGAAAACTCCCTCATCATAATATCGATGGTTGATTCTTATACCACTGGCGACCGACCGGAGCTCCAGGCGCGTCGAACACAAGCGCCCATAGATCAACTTTCGGTAATATTCATGGAGTGGGAAGACCTCACGTCATTGCACTTTCTCGCGTTGTTCCGCCCCTTGGGCAGCGCTACTAGTAGACTCGGCGGAGCTACCGTTCTACAGGCTTCAGCACCATTGTTCACTTGTTCACTCCTCTGCTCCGGTCATAGTTTTGCCTCGCGCTGTGATAGCCCTAGGAAAAACTCGATGAGCGGAGAAGATTCTCTTTGGAAGTGTTTCATCAATCGATTCAACAGCGCGCACATAGTAGTATATCACGCGTCCGAAGAGAAGGGAGGTGAACGAACTCGCCGAGTGCTGTCTTCACTCTATTGGTTCAAGGGGATACCGATACCGAAGCACCCAGGTGTTTCTCAGGTTCGTCCCTCGAGCTACATTATAAGTACTGACCATGGTTCTAAGCCGCTGAGATGAACTATGCATATTTATATTCTTCTTGCGTAAAGATCGGTGCATTCAACACTCGAAGTTGTGGTACTAGTTGGGTGATCAGACATCAATTGTTGAAATGTCAGGGGTCAAGATACGAGCTCAACACTTGTCGAAAATCTTCGGGGCGTCGGCAGCATAGTTTTACCGCTGGCAGACATATATAATTCGAGATTTTACAGTACGCTATGCGTTTGTTCCCCGTACAATCGAGTTAGATCGTACTTTGACGACGTGTCTGAGACTTGCAGATAACTCAATATCAAGATCAATATCACCACCTCATCGGCGATACGAGTATACTACTTACATCGCTAGACCATCAACAGATACCATCGAATCCTAATCAATCGATGACGATCGATGCAACTGCCAGCCCGATGACTCGGACTCTGTGTGCTTATCGATCAGCGAGTCATCTTTCCAGGATAGGAACAAATAACAAAAACGCGACCAGGCGAGCCTAGTCTAAGCACTGCCAAGGCTATAACTTGTAAGATGCACTCGCACGTCAATCGATCCTCGGACTCGTGCTCGCTAGATAGCGCTAGAACTGCGCCAGGTGATCAGTACCCCCATGTCAGGTGGGCGAGGACGTACGTACACATTCAAGTCACGCCCTGGGCCTGAGATGGGCGTATATAAGGGCTTGCTCATCGTTGAATTATTTGCTATGTATTAGTGCTCACGGTTGAGTGCTTTCATTGTGTTATATTCTATCCCTCACTTCCGTCTCTGCAAATATTCTTATCGGTCACTGGCGTGGATGCTCGACAGCACTGCGCCCGCGCACTGCGGAATATGCCTCATCTCAATCTCATGCTCTACGACACCTCACACAATATATCTCCCATCTCAATCTCAGTGTCAAACTCAAACTCCACACAAGAAGCGTGAGACTCCTTATATTGATATTGATACGACGCAAATAATGCCAGTAGATACGACGATAGATAGATACTCTGACTCTGGCTTGGCCTTGTTTCGGATTCGAGGACGTTGTTGGTACATTTTCGGTAGATAATGATGGACAGGTAATGATAGGCGGTGTTATATGATATGAGCGCCAGGAGGGAAGCGTCTGCCAATTGAATCGGGGAGAGATAAAATGGTGGATGGATGGAAGTGAATTGGTGGATGGAGGAATTGAAATGGAAAGCTTCCAGTGGATGATGGAGGGAGTGGAATAGACGAGAGGCCATGGTTTCAACCCTGGTGTCGCAATGCAGATATGTCAAACCATCGGGCCGTGCTACAGGGATTGGTGGCGGGCGGATAACGCTAGAAGCGCTGTTTGGGGTAGGAATTCCCTGAGACCCAGCGCTCGTAAGGTGTGAACTTGTAGAGGTGGAGGCGTTGTGATGTAGTCAAGAACAACAAGAAGACCCAATAAGGAGAAATAACACAGGAAACCAAGGCAAGGCTATGAATGATACAGTGTGCATGACGGCGGGGGTGATAAAACAAAGATAAAACGCGGGAAAAAAGGAGAAAACCGTCCAGGCATGAAGGGACGTGAGCATGAGCATGATGGAATGAATGTGCCAGTAGGGGTCGGTGTTACGAACCGAGACCATTCCAAATTCCGTGAGATAGTGCGGAAGATATGAATGGCTGTCATATCTCCATATCGCGTTCCTCCCCGCTAATCGCATCATCCTCTCGGATTTTTGCACCACCAATGTCCTCTTTCCTCGCACGCACGCGGCCCCGACCCCGTTCCTCATCTCCGACCCGATCCTCAATGTCCATCTCCCACTTTCTTTCGGCTTCCCATGAAGATTGTGGTAGGGACGTTTGTGAGGATGCGAGGGAAAGTCTGGATGAGTCTGCAGAATTTGAGTTTGAAGCAGACCGGGAGGAGGGGAGGGGAGTTCCACGGATCGTTGCTAATTCGCGCTCGAGGGTGCGGTTGCGCTCTTCGAGATCTCGGCCGCGTGAAGCTTGGACACTGACCAGCTGCTGGAGGTAGCGAATGTATTCCACGGACTAGAAAATGGAATCAGTAATTGAACGATTTTCAAGTGAATGAGCACATGGAAAGATAAATGCACGTATTTAACGTATACAGTGCATACAAAGCGGCATCCAGCCGCAATAATAACAGAGATACAAGATAGGATACCTACCTTCCTCAAAATCATCCCCTTGTTCGCCTTGATCATTTGCGGCTCAGAGCCATTTGCAGTAGTGATCCCGTTCGTGGGAATACCGCCATTCACACCGCCATTCGCGTTACCCCGGCCTGCTCAGGAGCATCAGAAGCTGCCTTCTACAGCACGCAAAAGACGCACCATCATCTCCATCTTCACTTGGATCCTTTTTCACTGCACTCCCATTTGCAGAAGTGCCGGGCACCCCATTTTCAGGAACGTCAGGCAAACCCTCGTCAGAGTTTGCTGCATCTGGGAGAAGGGGGAGTGAGAATAGATCGTTATTTTCGACCGCAGGTGAAGTTGCGCTGAGGAGTGTGGGGGATGTCGGAGCAATGAGTGGGGCTGTGGCGGTGAGTTAGATGATTGGACAAGATCCGAGGATCAGATCAAAAATCAAGAAATAAATAGTTTCCGGTGAATGGAAAAAAAAACGGAGGACCGGGGACCGAAAGGAGGGAAGGAAAAACCCACCATCACATTCAAACAGCACCCCTGGAATTAAGCCTGCGAGCTCGCCGATTCTTTCGTTGATGTTATCTCTCCGCCTTCTCTCGACAGCATTATGACTCTCCCGCCTTCTTCGTCTCTTTTCTGACAGACCATCACCATCGGAATGTTTTCCTTTGGTAGCTGCAGGCGGAGATGTGGTGCTGCTCGCAAGCATGCCCAAAGTAGAAACTTCGCTGGGACTGATTCCCATGCTGGGAGTTCCGGTACGGCCATTAAAACTACCATAATTTACAGCCACATTATTTTGGGAAGCAAAGGAAGCCGGCTGTGTGGGGTATGAAGTTGTTGGCGCCGCATTATATCCCTGAAACCCGCCAAAGGAATGAGATAGACTGTCGGGTGTGGGAAGCGAGTATTCGCCTTGACCTGGAACAAAGAAGCCGCCCATTGTTGAACCACCACCACGACCGGGGATGACTATGGCATGAGGACGAGCGGAAGGGGGTGGGGAAGTGCCGGATACATGTGAACTAATGCTATTGGCGCGACGATCGCGTCGAGATGTTCTGGTAGGGCCTAGGCTTGGGGGGCGTGAACGGCTACGACTGCGTGAGTTGGGGTTGTGCGGGGATGGGGTGTGACGGTACGCGAAATGCGATGGGGGATCTGGGTGGGGTTCGTACCGCAAACTACTATTTAAGGCAGGAAGGGTACTGTTAAAATGGGGATGAGGGAGATCATTGGTGTGTTGTTGTTGACTGTTTGGGTAGATATCTGTCGATGATGGAGGTCGGTAGTGAGTTGCAGGAGCGCTGATGTCAAAAATATTATGACGGTATGGGTCTGCATCGTATGTACTACGTTCGTGTGATGCATGGGAGTCGATGAGTGTTGCAAGATCGTCGGTGAAGTCTAAAGTAGTACTTTGCGTTGTAGCCGGTTGATGATGAGAGTGAACTTGAGCAGCACTTGGAAATTTGCGAAATGAATCGGGGAGAAAAGATAGATTTGGTGGCATGAAAAGATCTGTTGGTGACGTTGAAGGAGGTGAGGTCGGCGTCTCTGACGGTGACGAAGCAGTGTGTACAGGTGAAGGAAGCTGAAAACCTTCTTGTCTTACAGTTGTACTATAGCTGGACATGAGAAGAGGATACAAAGTGAAATCTAATTACTTCACTTTATTATCACTTGAACTATTTCTCTCTC
This sequence comes from Suillus decipiens, assembly GCA_016695475.1. Lineage (NCBI taxonomy): Eukaryota > Fungi > Basidiomycota > Agaricomycetes > Boletales > Suillaceae > Suillus > Suillus decipiens. Next base: position 47,668 of record MU173079.1, on the reverse strand, counting down.
GGGGTCTCGGTCCGAGTATGGGAACAGGTACAAAATATTATATAAATCAAATAAATATAAACAATTCTTATTACATCATTCTATCCTTAGTTTTGCTCTCTCAGGCCGTCCTATCCTACTACCACCGATCCCTCGTAGCCTCGGCACCGTGATGATATCCTCCAGTACCTCCACTCCACCACAATGTAAGAAACTTATCGTACCTTCTCCCGCGACTCTTTGACATGTAAATCATTAATATTCCTTGACATATCACAGCGTGCTTGATACATATCACTGCATGGCATCCATCGCGACACTTTAAGTTCACTACATCTCGTCAATCTCCGTGATGGCGCCCGCTATTTCACTTGACAGAACACAAAGCTAAATTTCACAACACCATCCCACTTTTGACAGCTCGACGTGAACCAGACCCACTCCTCGGACAAATTTGATACTACAGTCTACGGAACCGCAAAACGATATGAATCCCGACCTGAGGCCTGTTTTTTTCTAATTCGACCTACACTCAACGTTCATAATGATCACCATGCTCTCTGGATTAAAATTCACCATCGGCACAGGAGCTATCAATACCAAGCTAAATCAGTCTTACGTGCGAGCGCGATGCCACCTATATGACTACAAGTTCCTCACCCTCAATCTGATCGAAACGTCGGATAGAACGACTGCCTGCCAGATAAGGAAATAACAGCTATTCAGACACAGATGCTTATACCTTGATAGCGCGAACAAGATAGTGGGGACCACATCCCCGGAATTCTCTTCTCTACCGCGACGAATTCAGTTCACCCCGGGACGCCGTTGCCAGTTTTTTTATTCCATGAGCCCATTTTGCTGGACGACTGTAATAGCCTCCCTACCAACCGATACCAGTGGAATTTTTAATCATTAATCGACCATGCTCTCTGCTCCCATGCATGGCTTGATGCAGCCGCCACATAATCCTAACTTTCTTTTTCTTTCTATATTGAATTGACTCTAAACTCTGTCGCATTAACTCACAATAGGTGCAGAAGTACTTCTGTCGTGTATAAGTGGGATATAGCGTTATATTTCATTACATACATGCTAGACCGCATCCACTTCATAGACAGGGGTGAGATCTTGAATAATCAATAGGCGTTGGCATGCTACGTTCGCGTCGGCGGTGGTGTCTGCCTTCTATCTCGGCACAGTGGTGAAAGCGATTAATTAAACATAATAACTCCAAAAGTCTAGTACAGGTTGCTACTAACAGCCCAGACCTCAATCGCTAGCTGACAAATCTGAAAACCATATCATCCCTTCTTATATTGACCGGAGGTACGGAAAGCCGTTGGGAAGTTACATACATATAATCCAATTATTACACATAGTGCAAGGGGCTGAGATGAATGTGGTGGTGTCATGGCGTAGCAGCATGTGGAGTGCGTATTGTATCACGATAGTGCAACCTGAAACGTCAGCGCCAGCGCTGAATAGGCTGCGAACCAGCACAGCCCACCCACAAAAGAATACTAGGGTGCTTTATAGGGGGATCACCTTGATCAGAATGGATTAGGCGGGAGTATGCAAGAAAAGGAGTGGAAAAAATTGCCGTATGCAGGGAACGCGCCCACACTGGAAAAAATAAGGCAATGGAGATAAATATGAATATGATAGGGTGGGCAATGATGTTCCTTCACCATTCAGCGCTCTGCTGAGCAGTGTGGTACCCGTCAGCATCAGTATTAGTAACAACACCTACACAGGCGGGCCAGTCGGACCGGCAATGTAATAACTCATCGTATCGAGGCGGGAGAAGGAAGGCAGATGTGAGATACGGTATCAACGGCACTGGGAAAATTGAATGATAATGATTAATTTTGATACCGATGTTCACTGAGTAGCCTAGGCGCGTCGCACGTCTGTGCTGAGATCTTCAATGAAGGACTGGGTGGTGCCCTCGCGGGAGTAAGTTTACCCTAAGATCCAATGTGATGAGATCGCGGAAGCCTAATAGGTGATGAGATTGGACACACCTAAACATATTCATGTTTGCCTTATCTTGTTCCAAATCAGCGTGCAGTGCTATGAGGGTGGTCAATTGTTCATCCTTAACATATCATCGTTGCTGCAATAAATAGTAGACGCTCGCGGACTAGTGTTCAGCCGTCCAACACGTTTTGGTAATCATAGTCGGTAAGAAGGAACACCCTTCGACTGACAGATCATGGAATAATGAACGGAAGAACAGGCACCAAAAAGACAAGGAATCGATAAAAAGCATCAGTCTTAGGGGTCTGTGACCCCAATTCCCACAATGCGCCATAAAATTGAAAATATCACATAACCTACGTATCTCAGGCGTTCAGCTTCCCTTACGATGTAAGTTAAGAATTTGTTGCACCACCGATACAACGGCATCAGCTTGATTGCGCAAGGCACAATCTGCCTCAACAATGATGGCTGCTGGTTAGTGGCAGAGCTTGACATTAATATGAAGGCAAGCGATCGATCCGACTCGGACTCGGATGGCCTGTGAAACTTAGGGACAATATTGGCCGAAGTATATGACCCTGAAAACGTGCTATAGGGTCTTGAAGGGGGAAGATCAAATTTAATGGAGAAGACTTACAGCATAGGAGCAGCCAAGCCCGGGGGACCACCGGAAGCATTATCGCGGGTCGCGGGAGATAGCATCCGATTAAATCCGACGGAGGGACATAGTTAAACCATATCTTCAGGGAATCATGTATTAAATCATGATTGAGCCATTGACGCGAGGCCCTGCAGGACGATTAGACTGGAACTCAGAGCGACGGCAGTAAATCGGAGATATTCGTGCAAGTACGGCGAGGGAGTTTATCAACTTGAATACCACCGCGGAGCACAGGAGTTTTTCACCGGCAGTTGCATCAATACTTTTGATGTTCAAAGGTTCGGCCGGCGTCAGGAAATGGGTCCGGAGGTAAAAAAGTTGTTGGGAGTTGACAGAACAGCATGGCGCACGACATTGTGGGAACCCCACTGATGATTGCATGCTGTCAACCGCACCGATGTGCTGAAGATCTGGGGTTGGGGCCAGTACGGATTCGCACAACGAGAAGTAAGAAAGCCTCGGAACAGGTGACCGGTCCGAATGTCGTGCCATCTTCTGCAGATTCGGAAAACAAGTTTACTTTGCAAACTATGACAGACTAAATCATAGAGTTCAATAAACATATGCATCCGCAAGTACCAATCTGAAAACGACAACACTGACCAATCCGAATGAGCAAGAGTAGATTTCCAGGAATAGATTAATTATTCGGACCTCAGCGCCGGTCAATGGGAATACCATGGCTATGCAGGGTACTGTCAGCAACTGCAAATAGGACGGATCCCGGACGAGGAGGCAACAAAAATAACCTCAGCCATCATTAGATAGAATGTAATGAGTTAATTGTCGATGGGGAGAGGGCAGCTCCTACGTGGCAGATTGATGTGAGACGTTCGGTGGCACAGGTAGTGCTAGTGCATCCCTGGGGAAGCATGCTCAGCGGCCTTGTTAAGGCAAGTGGGCGAGATATGTAACTTTCAGATCTTGACTGATACTCCGCAGGCCGATGTAACGGTACGCGAAACTTCTTGAACCAAACGTTCGTCCAGAAACGTTGGCGCAAGGATGACGAATGCCCCTGACGAGAACTTGTAGTTCACCTGGGATTCTCCGAGGAAATACCGCCGACTAGTAATGGTGCACTGCCTTGTGCATAAATGTTGCTTTGAGACACTGGAATCGCCCACATATCTTCCCCCTTGGACTTGGACGACCGTGATCGACTCGACTCTGTCCGCTATGGAAGATAACGCTAGGGAGCATTGGCTTTCACTTCAGTGGCATTGCGGCAATCAGCGTGAACCGGGGAGCGCACAGTTTGAAAATCCAAACACGTAAATCCAACAAGGGGCGCAATGAATGGTCCGGCGTAGATGTTTTCAGGAAGTATACTGTCGAATTGGGTCGGCCAAATTGAGATCTTGACAACGGGCTGTAATGCCATATAAATTTGACAGCATGTTCTAGTCCTGTGTTGACGGTCCGAACTAGGTGGCGACAAGTGAAGGGAGTTGAAGAGCAAACTTTCAACTGTGGCCTACTACGAAGAAGTCAATACGCAAAGGTTGCTCATACATACCAAAGATGCTTCCTCATGATGGTGCTCCTCTCCCGGTGTTTTATGGTTATTACTATAATCAGGTTCGATGGGTTTCCAAGTCAAACAGTGGGTTTATCGATTGCAAAGATTGTCAGAAGCGACACTCGACGTGGAATGATGGCGGCCAGGTAGTAACGCCCAAAAGAGAAGAAATATAAAGCCAAAAATGGAGTTGCCCCACAGCTAGGTGCAAAACTTGAAACGGACGAAGAGTTGGCGCAGACATGCCAAACGGAGAGAGGCGGTGACGTCCCTATAGAACGGTCCATTCGAAAGAGTAGATCCATATGAAGGTATTGGATGTGGGGTAACCAGTAATTTCTGATTTGATGCGGCGGCGAACGGCTGTGTGTGTAACCTTGTTTGGTCTGGCAACAACTTTTTGGGCGTGCTAAGTGCGATTAAACACGACCCCGAAGACTCTGGGGAATTGGAAATCAAATGAGAACATCTCACTGACACTAGTACTGGCTTCGTCATTCATGAAGAACCAGGGACTCGACGCAAGATTGTGTTCTGGTACAGTACACCGTCACACGCGATGGGATTGGTCCAGTGAACTTCAGGCTCCGTGGATCTACTATGCTGGAATCGGTGGATGACGTTGGTTTTCATCGGCGTTCAACGGGCTTGTCTGAATAGCTACGACTTTGGTCTGCCGAGATCGACTAGCGCGGGCAGCTTGACGTCGCGGTAGAGACGAAGGAAGTATGAAGATTCCAGGAGAGATGTTCAATAATGTCGGCAGTCCAGTCAACTACTTATAGCTCGTTTACTAGGCAACGACTCTTTGAGCCCGCTAAGGTTATCTCGACCACCTGACACGATCATCAATTGTTAGCGGCAAATCACCTGGTTCGCTTCTAGCCTCGATAATTACTGTTCGATGTATTGGTGATGGCGCCCTATCACATTGGTGTGCTTGATTGCTGATGCTGAGCCTTTTTGGGTAAAAATTTTCAGACAAGAAGTTGCGATCAATGTCAGAACGTGGTCATCTGCCGAGAATATGTCCAGAAACAGGTCATCTGCTTCGACTATCTTGCAAAATAGTACTCATCTGACTCTGTGCTAGGTGATTATCGTATTAACAAGGACTTTGAAGGAGTAGTACAGCCACTGGAAGTAAGTACTAACCTGTTTAACCCTCATCACTCGTATGTTTGATTATCATTCTAGGTACTTTGTGGCGTCATCTGGTTTGTATGGCCCCGCGATCCATGAACGAACCAAACGCAATGGGGACAGCTCACCCAGATCGGGTGGGCATTAGATAACTGCATGTCAAATTCTAAATATATGCTTGAAGCTATCTCGCAGTCCATTGACAATGTAAAGCGCCGAAGAACAATGCCTATATTTCCATCGTTGGCAGCAACGTGGGGCTGCGGAAAGACGTGAGTTCCCCTTTTCTATGACGGATTTGATTGGATCTGAGGGTATTCTGAAGGAACGTGGTGTCGTAAGTGCCTATTCTACGTTTCTTCAATGGGATATCTTCATCTGGGGTGGGTACGCCGTGGTCTTGTCGGAAGCTTGTGAGAGCAGTCATTTGTATCCTTCTATTGATATTCTTCAATCAAATAGTTCCGAACGCCACCTCGCTAAAGAGGTTCCCTATGACCCCAATTTGTCGCTATGAGGCCTGGTCCCTCTCCATCATGTCCAACCCATCCTCCTGTTGCGTGATGGTTGCAATCCTTAGGTCATATGCAAATGTGAGTAGGTAGAAGGTGAACCCGAATCCAATAATCCACTCTATGACTGCTCCAATGTTCGACGCGTAATATAGTGTGATGCCAAAGGCGATAGCCAAGGCAATGAGGATGCTTCCAATGATGGCCTTCACCAGGTATGCACGCCGAAGCTTCACGATGTCAGGATGATCCTGAGCTAACCAGCGATACTCAAGCACGGTGAAAATCACGGAGAGAATGACGCCAAGGGCGAAGATGAGCAGGCATAAGTGGTGCGCAGTCGGGAAGCGTTTTATATCAAATCCTGACAGGAAAATCAGCCCCATCATCCCGATAAATGATCCTAGGATGGCGAGAATCTCAAGCACACGCTCTCTTTTGCGCATGGAGGGAGGGAGCCTGCCTCTGTGCCGTAAAAGGCGCTCGAACATGAGGGAGAGCATGAAGCCCACACCAGTGATGCAACAACCAACAATGAATAGTGGTTTGAGGAATGAAGCGCCAATGTCTGATATGTACGCAACCTTTCCCTCTTGAGAAACGTATTTGGGACTTCCAGAGATAAGCCAGGTAAGAATCATGGCAAGCAGGGTTGCAAACCAAAAGAAGCCTGTAACTAGTGGCACACAAATAAGCAGCCGACGATTTTGCGTAGAATGGTGTAAACCGACCATCGTACTTGGCATTGTGAAACCGTATCGCAAGGAAGGAAATTTGAGTTCGGAGCTAGGGCGGAAAGTTTGGAGCCAACCTCGGGGTCGGGCTAGGGCTAGATCTCATGGACTCAAATGCAACGTGGGATTGTCATGTACGCACTACAAGATCGTCCAGCTTCCCTTGAAAGTTCATGACGCATTGTGTTATGGTCAATTTGCACCCCGCAATGAAAAATTCGGGACTGGACGTATTTAAATTGCTACTTTGTGAGTCAGGACGAATATCACATGCGTACATCAGTGAATTGAAGGGTCCCTCGATATTGTAACCGTGGGAAGTATAGCACGATGTAATTCTGCTGCCACCAAATATTAGCTTTTATACTGCGAGCAATTTGAGTTGCACATACATACCTATGTATACTTGTAAATCCAGCTTTACATAAATGATTTATGACAATGCTGGGACATTCCACCTTTGCAGCCAATGATTAATGGTAGTATACCCGAGCCAATCATTTTGAGCTTTGACATTTTACCTAGTCTCATTTTTTAGTTACAATGATATTTAAGACCTTTTTGATGGAAAGTGCCTCTAGCATTTGTCAACAAATCTAGAATACCATTAGATTTAGCCACAAAGCTATGACATTCCTCATTTTCAGACGATGAGGGGTAGTAGTAGACTTATCCCAAATATGTCATGCATGGCTGTTTGGCCCTATTTATTTGTCTCATTACAATGCTATTCAAGCCCTTCTCATGAAAAGATACCTTTGGCACTGGACAACTTTTTCTGGCTGTATGGCTTCCAGTAGCCTCCACTTTCAACAAGCTCCACATGACCACTAAGTAGATTCATAAGTCCTTAATTTTGTAGTCATGTGAACTATAGAAGAATTAAATACTGCTCCTGTTAAATATAGTCATCAATCCTCCGAGAAATTTGTGTTGTGAGTACATAGTCATGACTCTGTGTACATTTAGACTACAATGAGCAGTTCATGACAAGATCGTGAGATTGTGACATCACTGTGTGCAAGAAATTGTAGTGCAGTTGCATACTCTTTGTTTGACATGCTTGTTTTTCCTTTAGCCTCTAGAACCAGGTTCTACTAAGTAGGATCCAATATAAGACAAAAGGGTCAGTTTGATAACCTACATAGTGGTATTTGCAAAAATGATAAGCAACTCCAAGTTGGTCTCGAATATACTAGATAAGACCAAGTTCAAGGTTAACTTGAAGTTTAGAGTCAAGTCGCTGCATAGTGACTAACAGTGCAAAACACCATGACAACCTGACAGAAATTTGCTTTCTCAACCAGGCATGTACTATAATCATGAAGGTACCAATACTACAAGGGCTGCAGAAGAAAGTTGGAAGAAAGTGGAGAGATAATTAGCTGGATGTCTGACAGCAAGTCTACTGAGTTTGTTACTTTGTTGAAATATTGATAACTCAAAGTTTAAAAAGAAAGGAAGTTGTCTTCATCTTCATCTTCATCCTCATCCTGCCCATCCCCATCCCCTTCATCTTCCAGCTCATCACTAGACTCATCCTTGTCATTGAACTGTTCATGGCCCTCATCACCATCAGCAAGCTCTTCATGGTTTGTGTCATCAACAGTATCCATGGCATTGGCTGGTTTCATTGACTCAAGACAATCTCTGGTTATCCTTCATAGCATTGCCAAGTGACTGACACCAAATGGGGTATACTGCATGAACATATCATGGTCAGCAAATCTGGCTCAAAGGTTAAGGGTTATATGTCATAACAAGGGATATCTATACTTACATCCCCATGTAGTGTTCTTCCCAATCATCTAGTTCCTCCACAGAATGCGCCAATAATTTGCCATAGTGAAGGGAGCTTGTACTGTGTCCTGATGCGAATGTGGGAATTAGGTGAGCTCCTCAAATTACTTGACTTGGATCAAGAATCCTGAATGCATCAGGGTCTGATTCCTTGACAAAGGCGACCTTGGGAAGATGAGCATACTTTGTGCCAGATTTGTAAGTCTGTGGTGGCACTAGCCATCTAACCCAAAGAACTTCAAGGCACTGCTTTGCAGGTTGGCCTCCCACATTCAACCATGTCTCCATGTGATAGATACCAAGTATGTGAGCATACCAGTATGGATGGTTAGGTATTATTTCACATACTGCAGTCACTTTGCCCATGATAAATACATACAACTAATGTTGAAAGATCCATGTTCTACACATGCCAACTAACATAGGCCCATCAATGTATTGTTGTGATAAATACAGGTGGGCCCATGTCAAGTGTATATGTGATACCAATAGTGGGCCCATAGTATATAATATAGTAGATAAGTGTACACTTTCCTATTGCCTTTGGTAGGTATTGTGTATGAATTATGTACCTGATATAAACAGGTGGGCCCATAGTGTGTGGTATAGTAGATAAGTGTACACTTTCCTATTGCCTTTGGTAGGTATTGTAGTAGGTAGTGTGTGAAATATGTACTTGATATGAACAGGTGGGCCTATTGCAAGCATATATCTGATACCAACAGGTGGGCTGGTGGAAGCATATATGTGATACCAACAGTGGGCCCATACTGTGTGGTATAGTAGATAATCCCTATTGACTTATGGTAGGTATTGTATGGTAGTACTGTATGAAACATGTGCCTGATATGAACAGGTCAGCTGAGTGTGCAGTGGTGCTGATATATACAGATAGGCCAACATTCTAAGCATATAGATGTACCAGGGACACTGCTTGGTCAATGGATCAGTCTTGGAAAATATACTTGCCCATGATAGACTTAGGAAGTTGGTTGATGTGTTGGTTGGTCAATAGGTTGGCCAAATATAATATATAGTGAATGGTGGGTCGATGTCCCATAAAGATTGCACACAGAGTATACTGTCCAGGACTACCTCTGTCAAGTATGATAGCTTGGTCAAGTGATTGGTCACACAAAATATGCTTGCCCATGATAAACTAGGGAGGGAGGGAGGTTGAATATGGTGTATTGTGAATGTATACTCACTAGGACCATCTCTAGTAAGTATGATAGCTTAGTCAATTGATCAGTCTTACAAAATAAATTTGCCCATGATAAACTGGGGAAATTGGTTGGTTGGTCTCTTGATCAAATTGTGCATGGTGAATGGTGGGGGTCAGTCAACCAGTTGGTCAAATACAAATGGTTGCTAATAAGTTCTTGATGGTTGGAATCACACAATCAATGCAAATACAATCCAGCACAAGTCAATTTCATTCAATTAATGTAATGGACACTAACTAACTGACTAACTAATGAGCTATTACATAAGGGTATGATGGGCATCAAGGGAGAGTGTGTGCTTTAGAAGGTGGTGATGATGGAGTAGATAAAGAACTGGCCTGCATTGGCACAGATGAAGGGCTGTCCAGCACTGACACAGATAAAGGGCTGACATGCACTGGCTCAGCTGTCATTTGGCCACCAATAAATGTGGTGCCTTTGGCATTAGGGTGACCAAATGGGCATGACACTGAGGCTTCAGTGATGCTGACTGAGTTGGTAGAGGGAGCAACTGAAGGGCTGAACACACTGTTCAAATACCTCCTGCCCAATGTAGTTACTGAAGAAGCAATTTTTGGGTCTGCCATCAGCAGCAGGAACAATGGATTTGGTGCAGAACAGTTCTGCTGAAGTGTCTTAACCATGTTGAGGACACCATCAATGAGTATCACTGTAGTATCAAGGTTGGCCTTTATCAATGAAAATTCAGCCCACAAAGCTGAAATGCGGGTGTCAGAATCGAGATGCATGACATTGACCCTGGCAGCAACATCTCAGTCAGCCACTTCCATGACTGTAACTCAAGCTGCTAGGGCAACTACTCAATCATGGAGACTCCTCAGTCAAATAGGGCAGTGGGGACAGGAAATAAGGGGGGAATGGTGGGGGCATGACAATGGTGTCAGGGTCCTCCTGCCAATGATCAGCAGGGAAGTCATCAGCAGATGCAATGGCTGCTGGCTGATTGACCTTGGGCTCCATTGGAGTCATGGCAGCAATATGGGTAGGCTATTTAGCATCAGCCCCATGAGACATCTCGACATTCTCATGAGCAGCAACAGTGACATCTAAATTCACAACATAAATATTCAAATGAATGCAAATAAAAATACAATACTCACCTGCATCATCCATTGTGTCTTTGAATTCCACCACAGACATTGATGGATGGGCATGGGAGGTCACTCTTGTCATCCTCAATGCTGGTTTTGACTTAGAGACCAGTGTAGCCTTGGACCAAGGATATAATGCCCTCACATGGTCAGTCAGTGCAGTGTTGTCAGCTGGCTGCTCACACTTCACTTTAAGGGTGAAGCATCTGTCACAGGCCTTGACTGGCAGCCCCCTGACACCATAGGTGATGACACATTTGTGCTTATCAGAACACTTAGCACAGGGCAGGTCATACTTTGGTATGGTAAGCATATAGTCATGAATATGACCAACAAAACTCACCAGCTCTGGCTCCTTCACTTCCACCACCTTCTTCTTTCCTTTGTCCTTGCCTGTTGGTCGATGAATGTGGAGTTTGGTGATGGCCACTTGACCTCCTTGGTCACATTCTGTGAAGCAGTTGGTAAATACATCAGCAATAACTTGACCAATGTACTTGCCTTTGAGTTGGAGGGTGCAGGGGTCACAGGCACAATACCCTTGTGTGGCTAAAGTAATGTGAGAACAAAAAAAATACACAAGGCCATGAAGACTCACCTTCACAAAAATGGTAGGCCTGGCTGGCAGGCCATCTTCATCCTCAGTGTCTGTAATGATTGCCCTTGAGATGTGCTTGGCCAACTTGCTCTTCTTCATTGTAGTAGTTGACTCATCTTCAGGGTCTTCCTCCATTGGTTGGCAAGTTCCCTAATCTGGCTGCTTGCCTTTGTTGGTCTTGGTCTTGACAACCTCAGCTGGAGGTGAGTTGATTGCAAGGACCAACATCACCTCAGGAAGCCATGGTGTGATGGCATTGATAGGTTGTGGTTGTGACACTTGTGCCACCCCTGGTGCAACTATGAGAAGGTTAGCTCAGAATGGTACATTAAAAACAAGACACTCACCAAAGCCTTTGGTCTTGGGGAAGAATGGATGAGATTCCATGTGGGAATCACCAGCACACACACACTCCCATTGAGGTGCCTGGCTGTTATTCATTGTCTCCCAAACCTTGGTGGCCACTGAGAGCAGCAACAGCAAGATGACCAAGGTATTTCTGCTGTGTTGTTGCAGAGCTTGAGACTAGCAGAAAGTCAGTGAATGGCAAAAAAAAACAAAGGACTTACCACTAGCTGAGCAATTTCATGAGCTTGGTTAACTACCACACATTCACTTGAAAGCATTTGATCCAGGCAAGTGCCTTATGCAACAACTTGTTAGTGACCAACAAGGCATCATTGGATTCTTGAATGAACATGGTGAAAAATGATGAGAATGTAAATATAAGAATGGAGTTGATAAGAATGAAGATGTATGCAGAAGAATGACAAGGATGGATGGAGTTATATAGGGAATGACTTAGTGTGGCCTTTGCAAAGGTCAATGGAAAATGGATGTGGCACCACTGGAATTAGCCAAAATGACAATTACTGCCAGGAGATTTTGCCAAGTTGTGACCTTGGTGGTCTGGTCATTTATTGTTATATATATATATGTACCTACAACACCTGCAAGTGCATGGATTCTCAAGAAACTTTTTCTGACAAAGCTTATAGGTTACAGGACATGTGGATCAAAGCCAACCAAAATTTCTTTCTCACTTGAGACCAGTGGGTACTGCCAAAGTTGGAGCCTACTCCATTCCTTCCAAAGGACTACAGTCCACTCAGTTTCCAACAAACATCTCACTATACATGCCCCCTACCTCCTTGCACAAGGAAAAAGACCTCAAACACATCCTTGCACTCAACTATGCTGACCAGGAAAGACCAGGCCAATGGCATTGCCAAGCAACAATTTGGTCAAGAAGGTAAGTGATTAACTATTGGCCATAACATTTACTGATATTGAACTGAGCTAGTATTTGACCTTTGCTGGACTGGTGGATCTGAGCCAATGAGCACAACATCGGCTGAACCCCACTATGGTGGACAAAGTAAGTCCATTGCATCATGCATTCTAATTATTTTACAATACTCATGCTTATTGATTATAGCATTTGACATGTACTGGACCACCCAGACTGATCTGGCACCAGTAGTCAATGCACTGGTGAAAGCACCAACAGTCAAAGCAATGGCTGAAGGATTGATGGTCTAAGCAATGACCAAAAGACTGATGGTCAAAGCAATGGCTGAAGCATTGACAGTCCAAGCAATGACCAATGCATCAATGATCCAAGCAACAGCCACAGCATTGATGGTCCAAGCAATGGCTGAAGCATCAGCAGTGTGACAGTCAAACATTCTGTGACCTGTTAATAGTCATTTTTATGAAGTTTACACCAAACCCTGTCATATCTAAAGCAGTTTACACCAAACCCCATCATCTCTGACATTTCAGACCCTTGGACCTGCAGTTTCCAAGATTCCTACACTTTGGAAACCTTTGCACTTGTCCTCCCTATGTCCAGTCCAGTCCTAGCTAACCCCACTGGTGAGTAGTCATTTATTTCGCACATTCTCATGCCTCATGCACCATTATTACATGTATTATAATAAGCTACAGCACCTCATGGCTTTTTATATACAAACATTGGCCAAAGCAGACTTGCCTAGTTTCACCTATAGTACTCCAGACTTTCATGTAGCATGTTATAAGGGACCAGTAGACACTATTCCATACCATCCTGTAGAAGGGGGATTGCCCCAGATACTTGGTCCCTGTCTAACAAGCCATAGGTAGGCAATATTATAGTCATTCATTCATGTTCTTGTCTTACAAGTGTGGCAGCTGGGCAAGGCTTCAACATATACTAGCCTGAGAGGTAGTTCACTATTACTCTAGCTAGATTATAGTCTTCACAGCAGTCAAAGCAATGGCTGAAGCATCATTGGCCAAGCCACTCTATGGTGGTGTAAAGACTACAATCTAGCTAGGCTGATAGTGAACTACCCCTTAGACTAGTATATGTTGAAAGCTTGCCTAGCTGCTTCACTTGCAGTGCAAGAATGTTCGACCTGAGGGGGATGCTAGTTGGATATAGTCTAAGTTGCCTAAGATAGTGAGATAGGGGCTGATGATAGTGGTAAAGTTGCCAAAGGTGCTGAGATGGTTTTCAAAGGTAGCATGATGTATGCTGAAGCTGCACACAGCATGGGAAAATATTACTAAGCAGTGGTATAGTGGTATAGTAAAGGTATTGCATGCAGCAGGATAAGGATTTTATTATGATTTTGATTTTTGATAAAGATTGTTATTTTGTATAATGATTGAAAACTATACCAAAAGGTAATAGTGACTTCTCCTACCAAGTGTGCAGTAGAAGGGTAGTAAAGTACAAGTCTTGGTAGGTAGGAAATTACTGTATATAGCTAAATAATAGTGATAGAGACAGAAGGGATAGGAAAACCATGCAGTAGACATGTAATAAGGATGTACTACATGTTACAAAACATAAGGCAAGGAAATTTATGTACTGGCAAGGCTAGGTGGACATAGGACAGAATGGAATTCTTGAGCCTTTAGGTTGCCTAATAGGTCTTGGCAAGTTGCCAGAGCTGTGTATGGTGTGGGAAAGTTGCTGTAGGGTGGCTGCTAAGTGGCAATGAGGCTGCTGGAGCTCAGAACAGAGCTGGAGATAGGGGTAATGCAGGTAAAATGGGCTTGGTAAGGGATGGAGAGGCTGATGGGTATGGATAATGATAGGAAAATACTTTTGGCTTGTTACCTATATGATAATAGGGTCATGTGAGCCTATAGCAAGTTTGACTGTCACAGTGGTCAAGGCAAGTCTTGTAATGATTTGATGGCCTTAGTCCTATGCTAATGCTAAATTTCTTAGAATTTGATGAACCATATACAGCACCAATTGTAGATACATCAGCTGAAGGCTTATCAGCCAAACTGCACTATGGCAGCCAAGGTAACTCTTGCATCATTCACAAGACTTAAATCATTCCTTACTAATCTTATAGCTTTTGACATGTGTTGGGATGCAGATACCACTCCAACTGAAGGTCAATATAACCTTTGTCAGGATGAGCCCAGCTCATCAAAGGCACTCTCAGTCACTGCAATCATGGCAGAGGCAGCCATACTGCTGCAGCTGGCAGCCACTTCTTATGATCTTTGCTGGGGAGAGAAACCTCCACAACCAATGACAGGTCATGCTTCACTGCCCTCAACTGCTGGTCAGTATGAGATGTGTTGGGATGACCAACTGGCAATACCAGCAGCAGAATACCAAGGTGAGTCTCAGTTGTTTGTGCTAGCCACATCTACTGATTTTTAGGTGGTTTTGATATGTGCTCTAGAGACTCCTCAGTGGGAGACGGTCTCCATGCAGTTCATCCCATGACTCTGACCACGCAATCACCAAAGCTGTTACCGAATGTCCACTGCTAATTGAAGTATTACCATTACAGATAGAGACTATGGAGCAGAACCTGCAGCCGCCATGTGCACCCAGGCTAGCACTTATAGAAGAAATACCAGACACCAATGATGGCCACCCTAGGCCTTATAGTATCATTCGCCATATCATGGCTAACAGGTTTATCACTGGTCACCGGCATCAGCATTTGGCTCAGGAAGCGAAGCGCTGCCTCCAGCGTGCTATCAACCCATTAATATTTGTTTCACAGTATGACAGGCCATCGCACGCCTGCATAGTGCTATCACAGTATGAAAGCAGGACAAGAGGTTTCCATTGCTGAAGAATGAGTCAATCAAAAAAAAGAAGAATAGCACCAGTCCCAGCGCTCATATACCTGCCAGCAGTAACCCAATGGCACCATCCCATACCTATACCCACACTCACTAAAACCACACTTGTTCATAAAAACACAAAAACAAAGAAAATAATATACCCCAAGTACAATACTATCTGTTTTACCCTAGGCTTTGACCAGTGACCATTTTCTTTTCGCTATATATCATGCCTATGCGGCACCACTCACATATGATACTCGCCATGAGCACAGAAACAATATACTTACACAAAGGACTACCAAAGACTAACTAATAATGCACACAGACATTTACCGTACCTTTCACCTTCTACTGCAGAGGCAGCACACCCTGCCCATTCATTATAAAAACAGGCAAAAAAAAAGTATACCAATAGTCATCAGTGGTATCCTAAAGCCAGGAATAGACAACGGCAGAGGTAGCGATGAAGACAAGCCGAGCGGTACCTCGCACGACTCCCAGTATCCTTTTTCTTTTATCTTAACTATGCGCAAGCGGTCGCTTACCTTATGTTCCCCTTTACCTTAGGTGCCAAATGGACTAGCGCATGGCATTTGGACATGGCATTTTGGTGGCATTTGGACTCAAGCAGACTGCGGACACTTAGGATTCACACATGGATGCAGGCAAGCCTATAAGCACCTATCATTACTAAAGGACCGCACTATCCTAAGTGCTACTCTATAGTACAAAGAGGAAAAAGGAGAGAAAGACTAAGTACTCTAATTATTTTCTAAGGCGGTCCAAGCAGCCACAGAGGTACTTCATCCCAGCTACCATTTTTTTCATCAGACCCTCTGCCTGAAGAAAGCATGCCTCCAAGCACTCCAGCTCAGCACCCATCAAGAACTCTAGGTCCTCCTCTTCCCTCAGCTCCTTCAACTGCCGCTGGAATAGCGCCAAGTCAGTGGGAGTCTCCTCCCTGGCCTCTGCAACCACAGCAAGGCTCTCCTTCCTTGCGACCTTAGCCAGGCGTGGCGGCAAAGCGACCACAGCATCCTCTGTGTCTGAGAGCTCAATGGCTCCATCAGGCGTCTTATGACACCTGGTCACAATGGTACCCTTGGATGGGCCGGGCACTGCGATCTCCACCATGGGAACTCTAGTATGATGAACTATAGAAATGAGTTAGCAAAAGTGCAAAGTCCAGAAAAAGAAAACTCACTGGTATTGTGTGAGCACCTATGTTTTGCTCTGCGGCAAGGGATGCACACCTTGCTGGGCTCACCAATGCATGCTAAATCCTGCCTAGTGCAATTGCTGCACTTGGTGGGCAAGTACAGCTCCTTGCCGTTATTAGATGCACACATGTGGCCAACCTTCAGCTAAGAAAAAACGAGACCATTAGCGAACCTAGCCAAGTATAAGCGATACAAAAAGACTCACCATAGGCTGCTCAACCTCTGACTCCACTACCACTGTGCTCTTCTTGGCAGTAGGGCACACCTTCTTTTTTGGTGTGGGGGCCTCTTCTTCATCCTCCTCATCAGCATCAGCAGCAGCCTCTGCTACTGCAGCAGTCTCCTCCACTACCTTCCCCTTCCCCTTCTCCAAGTTCTTCACCACTTGCTCCGCAGCTATCTTCTTGGCATGCAGCTGATCGCGAAACAGCTGCACAGACTCTACCACCAAACTGGCAGCAGCAATCTCAGCCTCGGACAGCATTAGCACGTGCCCTAGCTCAGCGCCTTCCTTGTGGCAGCGCTCTAAATCAAACTAGAAAAAATGCTAAGTCAAAATCAATAATAGAGAAAAGAAAAGAAGTGTACTGTCAGTTTGTCCCAGCCCGAGATCCAGATCTCTTTGTCTTCCGCGAGTTCTTCTTTATCGTCCAGAATAGACTTCATGAATGCCTCGAGTTTCTCATAAAGGATTGCAAACTCCTTCTGAGGGCCCGAAAGAGTGGGTGCAGTGAAAGAGGAGAAGTTGAAGGTGTAGTTAGACATTGGTAAAAGTTGTAAAAAGATGAAGGGAAAACCGTGCAGACAGCAGCTAATTTATAGGGATTACCGATTGCAGCCACAATGTGCCACTCTTTGTTTCCATTGTCCTGAGGCCACAGAACCACGTACCCACACTTCCACTTCCTTACGGCAATCACCGAGACATATGTCATACCACATGACTTCTACAATCGAAATTCTGCTAAGTCCCTTGCCAACAGCATACCTGACCAGGGACGGTCAGATTTCAAAGTCCCTGGGGGATGTGACAGTCTAGCTGGCACTAGCCTTGCATAAGTCCATTTCCATTATTGTCTAGCCCCTATACCACATAGCATGACCACCCCTAACCCTAATGCTATCGATATATACAGTTACCAAGGTTACTGCACTCTTGCTGGACTACCATGCCGCAGTACTGATACACAATCCACGAGCCGATGCCCATCAAATGCCCATCAAATGCCAACTAGTTCCATTTGGTGCATTGTATATTTCCATCTACCGCTGATAATTCCCTGGCAAGCCTTATTACATGTAGAACACGTGCTGCAGCACATGCAGCACTATTACATATTGCTATGGCTAACTCTCACATACTTACTACTACTCTTGCCTATCGATTCCATGTACTTATGATGTATGATAAAAGACTGTTGACTTCTCCTCCATTAGACACTCCCCTTCTACCATACAGCGGCAGGAGAAGTCACTTACAATCATTTTTCTAATATCATATCATTCATTAGACGGGGTTCCTGTACTGTTACCACTCTCGCTATACACAAATATATCTTCTTTGAAATCCAAATATCTCTAAGGATCCTTTGATGGTCTTTGCTCTTGACACTTCCCTTACTGCTATCTTCGCTAAGCACCAGCATTCATCAGTATCATCGGTTTCATCGCCATCATGCTATCACTCTTCGCTGTCCCTTGGCATACCGTGCTATCATGGTTGTTGGCATATGCTATTAGCACTCCTCACGGTATCATTGGTATCACCGGTACTATCAGTATCTATCTTTCATGCAGTACTTAATGTCAGCATCCATGGAATACTTAGCGCTATCAGCGGCAATGCTACCACTAGCATCAGCATCACTTTATAGGAGTATCACACGTCTTATAGCAGCGTTTGATGAAGTATATTCACCTGCAACCCCTCGGGTCGAACGTTCTTGCCTCGCGAGTATAGCAGCTAGGTAGACTTCGACATATACTAGCCTAGGTGGTAGTTTGCTATCATACTAGCTAGATTGTAGTCTTTACACTGACCCGGAGAGTAGCCATGGATACCACCAAGACTAAGGGAATCGCCGATTGGCCAACCCCACGAATGGTCAAAGATGTCCGATCTTTCCTCGGATTCTGCAACTTCTATCATACCTTCATCTCCCACTACTCCGACATAGCTTGACCCCTCATCGATCTGACCAAGAAGAACGTCCAATTCACCTGGATGCCTGAATGTCAGGATACTTTTGAAATCCTGAAAGAGAAGTTTATCAAGCAACCGGTACTTCAGAACCCCAATCCACTCCACCAATTCGCGGTTGCCAGTGATGTGTCCCTTGTTGCAATGGGGGCAGTTTTACTTCAAACCGACGAGAATGGGGTTTACCACCCTTGCGCCTATCTTTCCCAGTACCTAAATCCTGCTGAAAGAAACTACCAGATCTTCAATCAGGAATTGCTTGCCGTCATAAGAGTGCTTACCAAATGGCACCATTACCTTGAAGGAAATCCCCATCCTGTCCTTGTCTTCACCAACCACAAGAATCTGCTGTACTTCTGGACAGCACAGAAACTGACTTGTCTCCAAGCTCATTGGCAATTAATCCTTTCCACCTTCGATATTGAGTTACACCGCATCGCCAGAACTAAACTGGCTGCCCCAGATGCCCTCTCCCATCGCCCTGATCATGATAATGGCAGTCATGATAATGAAGATGCCGTTCTTCTTCCTGATTCCCTTTTTGTCCAACTCATTGATACAGATTTACTTGATATATTGGGTTTTTCTGACCCTCTTGATGATCCAGTTTTCAAGATGGCGTCAGATGCTCTAGACAGGGTCTGTCTTTCGCCTATGAAATCCGCCCTTTCTGATTGGAAGATTGATAACAATGTCCTTTATTTCCGTAATCGCGCCTATATTCCCCCAGCTCAGCATGCTGCTATTCTCTCCCAATATCATGATCACCCCTCTGCTGGCCATCCTGGTTGTTTCAAAACTGAAGAACTTGTCAAGCGGGAAGCTTGGTGGCCCTCCATGGGGGCCTGTATCCGAAAATACATTGAGGGTTGCACCCTTTGTCAGAAAATGAAGGCAGATACCCACCCCATCTGGCCACCACTCGCACCTATCTCCTCTTCCACCATGCGCCCCTTTTCCCAGGTCTCTGTTGACCTTATCACTGACTTGCTGATTAGCAACGGCTTTGATAGCATCATGGTCATGGTAGACCATGGCCTTATGAAGGGGGTAATTCTTATCCCCTGCCAGAAAACGATCTCCTCCAAAGGAGTAGCCAAGCTATTTTTAAAACATGTCTACCACCGTTTTGGCCTCCACGCCAAAGTTATCTTGGACCGTGGCCCACAATTCCTATCCCAATTCTCAAAAGAACTTGCCCAACTTCTGGAATACCAAATCGCGCCTTCTACTGCCTATCATCCCCAGACGAATGGTGTCTTCTTGGATAAGTGGTCTATAGAGAAACACCTACAAAACCAAGTATCCCCACAGTCAGAGATTCAGACAAATGCCAATGACTGATAACGTGGTTGTTCGTGGGTGGCTGTTCATGTTCCTCAAACTATGGTCAGCAAAGGGGTACTCTTGTGAGACTCAGTCAAATCACTTTCTCTAATGAAATGCAGGTGTTTTGGTGCAAACTGTGCTACTGCAGTTTGTGGGAAGTTACAACAATCACCCTTGTCAGACAAGCAGGTAGAATCCCTGGTCAAGACTAGT